>JBBPDB010028551.1:0-11976 GCA_037974465.1 Brachypetersius altus | reverse complement strand
TAATTGCTTCCGGATGTTCCGTAGAAGAATGAGCTGAGAGTGAGAATTTGTCTTGTAATGCCAGAAAGAGGCTTGTGTGTGTGTGTGTGTGTGCGTGTGTGTGTTTATGTGTGTGTGTGTGTGTGTGTGTGTGTGTGTTTGTGTGTGTGTGTGTGTGTGTGTGTGTGTGTTTATGTATATGTGTGTGTGTGTGTGTGTGTGTGTAGCCAGAACATAAGTTGTAAATGATATCAAGCTATAAAATCTGTCACTGTGGCTAAACAGAATTTACTGAGAAAACAAATCATTAAACAACAAATCAGCAAAAGAGAAATCAGATCCAGACATTTCTGTTCGTTTTGCTTATTTTAGAATCTCATCGGTGGATTTGACTGTAAATATCTCTCTGCTGATTAAGAATAAACGTGCTGCCGTTAAACAGTGACAGTGTAGCGCAGTGGACTGAGCTTTTTCTGGATTTATTTAGACTTTATATTGTTTTTGTCTCTGTGTGTCTGTGCAGGCGTAACATACGCAATTTCCTCCAGGATCAGTAAATTCTGATTCAGATTCCACAGTGATCAGAGAAGTTAAATGGCTGTGAAAATGGGGGGCTGGCGGCTCACAGCCAGAGAAATCAAATGGACTTCTGACGTGCCAGAATTTAGAATGTTTACCGTGCAGTTTGCCGCTCTCACGAGCCAAACTGTGGTCGCACCAGCACACACACACACACACACACACACACACACACACACTGCCCCACACAGCCACTCACGCAGGCAAAACGGTCGCTATTGGCCGTTTTACAGTCCTGGGCTCTCTTTATCAAACAGAACTCAGAAGCTGTGTCCAAAAAGTGCATTCGTTCACTACATAGTGTTTGCTATATAGGAGGCTAACTAGTGAACAAGGGGACGTTTAGTTAATTTCGGACACTCTGGATGTTACGTTTTTACTAACTGTTGCTTAAATAGTGATCTCGGCAATTTATCTCTGTGGCATAAACACACGCCTCGTCTCTCGAGTTCAGACACAGCCCACACAGGAGGGGGGTCTGGGGGACACGGGGACAGATAGATCCATCCGGGGGACACTACTGTCCTCCGTGGAGAGAGAGAGAGAGAGAGAGAGAGAGAGAGAGAAAGGAAGAGCAAGTGTGACTGAATCTCCTCCATTTGAAGCCCCACTTTCCCTCCGTCTCGCTCCTCTTCTTGACTTTCGTGGGATAACAGTAGTGTGCAGTGTGTCCGAAATGTGCACTCGTTCACTATGTAGGGTGCAGTAAAAGAAACCCGCCGTACATGATGGTATATGTGTGTTCATGTAGTGTACAGTGTCTGGATGTAGTGCACTAACTAGTGAGTGAAACAGATGGTTGGAATTTCTACACCACTACAAAAAGACTGATTCACTACATAGTGCCCTACGTAGTGAACAAGTGCACTTATCGGACACCGCTCCAGGTTCTGTATTGTCCCTCATATGTTGTTCACCCGCTGCTCTGTCGGCGTGGCACTGAGCTCACGCCGCGTCCTCTTCTGTGTTTCTCTGGCAGCGGTGTGCTGATTTGAATGAGACCTCTTTCCTGGAAGTACGCGGGAGAGACCCCCGGGGTCCTGGTGTAATGGCATGTTGACTGGACTGAGCACTTTCATACAGGCTTAGCAGATAAATCAACCAACACAAATCCTTCAGTCACTCAGTCTACACCACCAGCACCTCCTCATTCACCGATCTCCTCTGTGTTTATTCTGGGCTACACTGTAGATTAATACTGCAAACATCACCTGTTGCTCTGATGCAGCTTTGCACACTCTTGGCATTTTCTCCCTCAGATTCATAAAGAATCGCCTGGAATGGAGTTTAATTAACAGGAGTTTCTTCCTCAAGAGTTCATTAGTGGAGTTCCTCTCCTTCTTACTGTGTGTGGATCATCAGCTGTGAGGGTCGGGGCGGTCCACAGTTAGTGTCCTGTTCCACTACGGTTCTACTGCACATTATGGCCAGAACCACTGAACTCAGTGAAACACAACAGTCCATCATTCCCTTATTACAGAACAGAGTCTGGGTTCTTTACCTCTGTTTTTGCATGATTCCATGTGTTCCTTCAGTTTTAATATTAATCGACAATATAGATTAACATTATGCGGGTGGTGCTGGTCTAGAGGTAGAATACTTGCCTCTGGATCAAGCGGTCATGGGTTCGAATCCTACCTTCAGCACCACCACTGGGTTCCTGAGCCTTAACCCCAAGTTGCTCCAGGGAGAGACTGCCCCCTGTAGGTAGGGGATGAAAAAATGGATAAAAGCGTCTGCTAAACGCCGTAAATGTAAATAATAAAAACAAAGAAAAAACATTGAATGAGAAGGTGTCCAAACTTTTGACTGGGAGTGTAGATAAAACAAATAAAGAGGCAACCAAACACACACTATTTCTCATTTGTGTGGCCATGATGTGCTTCGAGTGAAGTCCATTCAAAGCAGCATAAGGAAGAGAAGATTGCAGCACACACACACACACACACACACACACACACACACACAGTCTTACCTCCACAGGTGAGCTCCGCAGGTGCAGCAGGGGATGGAGGCAGGGCAGGTGTGTCTCTTGGCCTGCGGGTCCAGCCGACGGTGTGCGGCGAGCCGGGTGAGGCAGGCCGGACCGCCCCCCCGCCCCGGCTAACAGCAGCCGCCGCCCGCCGTCCTTGCCAAAACCAAGCCGAGACGTGACCAGCATGGAGAACTACAAAGGCTGAGAATAGACATGCAGACGGAGAGGGACACACACCGACACACACACAGCTGAACACCCAGTGTGTACGAGGGAGACGGACGCTGAGAGAACATCTGGAGAGAACCGCACACACAAACAAACAGCTTGAATACATTTACACACCCAGTCTGAGACGAAAAGAAGGAAAACGTGATAACCGAAGAGGAATGTGTCGCCAGAAAGCACTGATGCGCAAACATTTCAGTCCGTTTGAGGTAAACGGCAAGATTTTTTTAACCTAATCTCCAGCTTACAGCCGTAGATACTCATCCTGTGCTGTAGATCCGACCTCACGTAGCCAGGCCAGGCTCCTTTCTCATTCAACAACTCTGTTTTAGTTCATGGTGAGACTTTCTGAAAGCAAATTACTATCTCTACTGGCCTTTTTGAGCAGTATGTGGCTGTTTGTAATTGTAATAAAACATACTTGACTTCTGTTTAAAGCGAAAGCAGAGGCAGAGGCGGGTATTTGGGTTACATTTACTGTGAGCAGCCTTTTCTTTCTTAATAAAATACTGATAGGATGGGTTTGGGGCAGCTGGTGGCCTAGTGGTTAAGGCATTCACACTGTGATCAGAAAGTCCGGGTTCGGTTCCCAAGACCACTAGGCACCACTGAGGTACCCTGAGCAAGGTACCGTCCCACACACTGCTCCCCGGCGCCGTGTTCCTGCTGCCCCCTGCTTCACTTGGTGAATGGGTTAAATGCAGAGGAAGTGTTTCGTGCTGTTCACACTGTGTGCTGTGGTGTGTTCATGTATGACCAGACTGTCACTTTCCTGTCTTTTCCAGTTATGTACAGACTAAGGTGTGCAAAGTAGCAAGTAATGTCATGACTTTTATTGGGTAAAGTATTATGGAAATATCAGACACCACCAGACGTCTGGACCCTTAAACAACCGTGCAAGACCTGGCGGACCATCAAAACTGTCTATCTCAGATAATCAGCACTAAAAGCTTTCACCTTTGAGGAAGAAAACTGAGCTCCACTCTTACTTCATATGCAAAAACCCCCCACAGGTGTTTGTCCATGCTTCCACTGTGAGAACACTAATGTGGGTTTTCCACTGACTGGTACCAGCTCGGTTTAGTTCAACTCTACTCACTTTTCTTGCTTTCCTTCACTAAAATCTGGTACACGGTACCATTCTTGGTACCACCTTGGCCTAGGTTCCAAGCCTGCTGAGCCGATACTAAAGGATGACGTGTCCATATTGGAGTTTGCCTATCGGTGGTTGCTGTGGTTACGTCAGTGTTGTTGACGTTAGCATTAGCATTAACGTTAGCATTAGCCTAATGTTGCTTCTTTAAGCCTTTATCTTGTAAGACAATTGTCTCACAAACCAAGGATAAGAAATAAAGCCCCTCTGATTTCATCCATGCTGCCGATTGTAATGATACCGGGTTGTTTACCTCAGTTTAGAGCCTCCGCTCGCGCTGCTGCTCAGAATGTTTTGTCGCTATAGCAACCAGTTATAGTGGAAAAGTGTAGGTCCGAAACCAAACAGAGTTGAACCGAACTGAACCGAACCGAACCGAGCTGGTACCAGTCAGTGGATAACCCCATTAAAATGCCACTGAGATTCAACACTGAGGGTCTGGAAGGGTGTAGGGCTGTATAAGAACCCACTGCTGTAAAGAGGAAACTGATAGAAAAGAAGAAAAATTTAATCCCAAACAGAATGTGTGAGAAGTGGAGGAATGTTTTTCTGAGTGATGAGTGTGAATCTGAAGGTATGGTGACTTCTCAGACTGAACTTTGGAGTTTAAAAAAAGGAGGAAAATGACCCCAGCATATTTCTGCAGAAAAAATGAAGGCACATTTAGAAATTGAAACAACGGCAGGGTGGTTACAGTATATACAGAAACACATATTACATGCAGTTGCTGAGACTTCTTTCTGTTAAATATAAACCTTAAAACCATCAATCTAAACATTAAAAGCCTCTGTTTAATATTGTGTCTGCCAAAACAGCTTTGACTCGTCAAGAGATCGATTCCATAGGACCTCTGAAGGTGCTGTGGTATCTGCACCAAGACGTTACAGCAGGTCCTTTAAGTCCTATAAGTTGGAGGTGGCACCTCCAGGGATCAGACTAGTGGGGCAGCTGGTGGCCTAATGGTAAGGACGTTCGCCCTGCAATCAGAAAGTCATGGATTTGTATCCTAAGACTTCTGGTGACACCAATGAGGTTCCTTTGAGTAAGGTACCGTCCCCAGACTCTGCTCCACGGGCTCATGGCTGCCTGCTGCTTCACTTGGTGAATGGGTTAAACAAAGAGGAAGAATTTCACACTGTGTGCTGTGGTGTGTTCACATATGACACAATGTTCACTTTACACTAGTTTGTCCAGCACATCTCACAGAAGACTGAGATCTGGGGAATTTGGAGGCCAAGTCAACACTTTAAACTGTTACCAGTTTGTGCAGTGTCAAGGCACAGTATCCTACCTAAAGAGGCCACTGCCATTTAAGTAAAGTAAAGTGGCCCCTTACATTCACACATGAACACACCACATCTTCTTTCTCTGTATTTAACCCATTCACCAGTGAAGCAGGGGGCTGCCACCAATGAAGGGCGCACAGGGAGCAGTGTCTGGGTATGGTGCCTTACTCAAGGGTGTGTCATCACTAATCGCATGCCCTGGTGGTGGTGTAACTTCACAGCTCTGGAGCACATTTGCCATGAAGGGGCGTACATGGTCTTCTACAGTGTCTGGGTAAGTAACATCCACATGAATGCAGGACCCAAGCAGATCACTGACCAGCCTCCAACACCTCGTCATCTTCCTGTAGTGCAGGCCTATCCAACTAGCGGCCCAAGGGCTGGATACGGATACGATTTTTTTTATGACCCGCAAGACAGGCAGTAAATCAGTGTGTGACTCGTGCGATATAATAAAATTATGGGTTTTGGATCATGATTGGCTGATAATCCCCTGCTTATTTCGCCAAGATCGATTATCTGCCGTGTATAAAATTAGCCCATCCGAGCACAGAAGTTGCCATATAATTAGTCAATCGCTGCCGAAAAGGGCGGGATTTGTCAGAAAATGGGTGTGTTAAAAGAGAGCGTAAAAGGCTAGTAGTAACGAATCCAGTGGCCACCCGAACCCCCAGTGATTTTCATGTTCGACCCACTTGCTATTGAAGTTGAATATCCTTGCTATAGAGCATCCTAGGACCATCTCTTCCCCAGGTAAGAGATGCACACACACACATGGCCGTCCACATGATGTAAAAAAAAAAAAAAAGAGATTCATCAGACCAGGCTGCCTTCTTCCATTGCTCCACGGTCCAGCTCAGACTCTCACGTGTCGATTGTAGGTAGGTTGTGGGCAGAGGTCAGCATGGGCACTCTGACCGGTCCGAAAAATCAATCATGTTTACGGCATTTAGCAGACGCTCTTATCCAGAGTGACGTACATCAGTGCTTAAGTAGTCCACATCTGTTCTTCATACCTGTAAAGCTAAGCTGTGTTCGAAAAGTACACTAGTTCACTATGTAGGGCACTATGTAGTGAATCAGTCATTTTGTACTGCAGTTCGAAAATCCAACTTTCAATTTTACCCACTAGTTAGTGCACAACAAAGTCGGCGCGCGACATCCAGACACTGTACTCTACGAGGAGATGAGAGGAAGAGGTGTCAACAATCTCTGGAAAGTTTTCAAGCTGGAAAACGTCTACAGTAGGTAGGACGCTAACATTAGCTGCTAGGTGCTTTCGTAGTATTTACCGTTGGCGTTTGATTACGTCTGATGAGCAATTTTTGTTTTAATTGGAAAATAAGTAAATAACTACCTCAGCACAGCTCAAAGATGATGCAACACTGCAGCCATCTTCACTTGGCAGTCATAGTAAATACAGCATGAAGGTCAACCCGGGGACCCTGTCGCCACGGTTACATCCCAAGACTCCACCACAGATTGGCTCATTCTATCCAATGGCAGTCGGTCAAATAACCTGAATGCATGTGCTGAAACACACACACACACAAGCATGAACCCCAGATACAGTACGACCTATGAGGTAATCCACTTCTCTGGACATTAAGTTACCCTTGAAGATGTGATCATCACAAATTACATCATGCCCATGTTTTGTTTCAAGGCCATAATTTTAATATATATTGGGAACACACACACGCATACCCACTATTGAGACGTGCTCACAATGCCCCCTCTACCTATATATCTACCTTACTATGCTACAACAGGCTGTCCATCGTAATGACCACAGCTTAACAGACTTCCATTATTACCAGTTCTAGGATTACGGTGCTGAACACAGGGAAGGTTTGTCCAGCTTTCTTTGCTGCGCACAAGCAGAAAAAATGCATTGCTGTGGGTCCAATCATTAGAAAACATTGTATTATCAACATTTGCAAATGTACCAAGACAAAATGGAATGTGATGTGTCGATTGTATCATGGCTGTCGGCTGTTGTTGGTTATAAACGTAATTTTATAAATGGTTAAAGTCCCACAATGTTATACTAAACTTCTTCGCTAACTGCCATTTGTGGTAATAGTTTGTGTGCATATTGGGGCAGATATGGCCACGAGGCTTGGCTTATATGGGCAGCAGGTTTGGTCCACAGAATGACGCCACGCCTACGGCCTTGATTTGACCACATTTCTATTTTGTGGTAGGTCGTAATAGCTGTGCTGCATTGCCCTTATACATCTGTTCGACCAAATAAAAAGGAAAAGCAAAAGAACCTAAATATTTCAATGTACTGTAACGTAGAGCGTCTTCCTTTAACCAAAGAGCCATGAAACTGGCAAGTTCAACTCTGTTTTCCAGTTTTACCACACTTATGTAAATGTTCAGTCACTGTGTAAAATGTGTTCAATCAAGTTAGTTGATCGGTCATCACAGCTGCCCACCAAGAGTTTACCTGGGGTTTTACCTGGGTTTACCAAACAGATCTTTGATGCATTGAATTCTAACCAAAACAGGCAGCATTGTGGAAAATAACGATAAGAGGTTTGTGTGTTTGCTGTTTTGTGGCAAAGGCTTAAAATAGCTAGCCATTAGCTGCAGCACAATATTTTGACCTCATATACCTCATACTCCCATCACCCCACCCATCACCAAGCCAGCTCAGACACCCTCCCTGAGAAACGTGACAATATTTCCCATTAAACTTGACCTCAAGTCCCAAACAACGTACACACAGTTCCACACACAAAAAACAAAGCAGAGAACTCTGTTCTTTCAGCTCTTCTTGGCAAACAAATACATTATAAATTTGCCCAAACAATCAAGAACCCAAATAATGAAGCGCAAACAAAAACATTACCAAAAAGTTACAAGACATTCAATATATTAGCTTATACAAATCACATTTACTGTGAACGAATGAAAAACATAACAGAATGTGAATTAAATGAGTGGGACATCCAGAATAAGTGCAGTTCAGGTATAGGAGGCCTTTAAGGGTTTAAGGCTGGTCCTTCTGCTTCTGAAATCTACCCTCAGATTCTTCAGGGGGCTCCAGAGGGGAGAATTTCAGCAAGGGGAAGTCGAGAACAGTGGACGCCTCCTTGGACACTCTGAGGGGTGGCGGGGGAGGTAGGGGTCTGGAAGAAAGGTCCGCACCTCCGTTGATGCAGCTTTCCGAGTTGTTGTTGTTGTCGCTGATCGCTGCGAAGCTCCTGAAGCTGCTGGCATGGCCGTGAGGCAGAAACGCCCCCCGGTGGTAACGCCGGTAAAACACAACCAACACCACCAAGAGCAGCACAATGAGGACGCAGAGCAGCACACACACCACATAGAGCAGCGTGGGAAGCACAGTCCTGCTACAGTCTAGAGAGAGAGGGGAAAAAAGGAAAGGAATAAGAAAAGTCAAATAAAAATATTCAGGCAGGATTGGCTCAAACAATGTCAGGTAGGCTTGAGCCGTTACTCAAATGGATTTATTTAGACTATAAATTTTGTATTATACTTGTTTCTGTATCTCTAGGTGGTCAAAACATAAGTTACTTCCTGCAGGATCGATAAAGTTCTCTGATTCTGGTACACAAAATTCCAAAAAAAAAAAAAATTACACAAGAGCATTAAAAGAAACACCACAAGACTGTATATAGGTGCAAACAAGACAACACACAGTGGATTGACAGAGAGTACAAGAAAAACACGAGCAACAAAACAGTCATGCAGCTACATGACAGATACTATATTCTGGCAGAGGCCATTAGGGGTACAAAAATCGAAAATACGGGTAGACAGTAATAAATAAGTGTAAATAACAGCAGCAGAATGACAGAACATGCAGCATATAATGAATAAAGGGTGTTTACAGTGGCAGTTGGGGTGTGTGAGGCCGAACTGTAGTTCAGGGGTGTGTTTGTGTGGGACAGTGAAGGCCAGTATGCTCTGAGGACGCGAGGGTGTGTGAAGGGTATGTGGGGTCGTACACAATGCTGGTGGCTTTGTGGATTCAACATGTAGCGTAAATGTCCGTGACAGAGGGAACAGAGACCCCAATGATCTCTTCTGTCCTCACGATCCTCTGTAGGGTCCTGCGATACAGAACTAAATTTCTATGTCAAGCCATGATGCTTCTCTCTTTAGTCCCAGGGATGGACTATGACTAAAACTGCATCAATAGCACAACGCTGAGGCTCAGAGCTTCCTTAAGGTTTTGGAGTAAATTGTGTGTGGGTACATACAGCCATGGAGAAAAAAATATTAGACCACTTTTCCCTTTTCTGTTCACAGTAAAGTGCACAGGTGTCTATTTTCGGAATTATTGCAGTGTGTGTGTGTGTGTGTAAAAATAAGAAACGCCTCCATATGTGTGTGTGTGTGTAGCAGCTTTTCTATGGTCTGTATTCCAGCAGCTTCATTCCTGATTCAGTTTCTGATGGATGAAACACACACACTGCTCTTAACACCGTTAACTGTTACAGTTGTAAAATATGATGAGTAGTTTAACATTTCCATGGTATAAATTATGTATATGTATTATTAAATCCCCCCCAAGATTTTTTGTTTGGTCTCTTGTTTTTTTTTCCCCATGGCTGTATATTCTACCCACATGCGAACAAGTATAAAAAGAGTCAGTATGATCTCAATGTCACCCTCAGCTGGATTTGTTAGGATGCAAAAAACATTTAATATAAACACAATGGTCCGAGCAATGGCCATTCTGACTCAGTGATCTAAGAGAAGCCTACTCCTAGATTCCCGAGGTGCAGTAAAATCCTTTTTTCAGAAGATTTCTGAAAGTTTCTAGGTGGTTGCTAGTGTGTTGCAACCTGGTTACCAGAGCACTTCATGGTCTCGGTACAAGTTGCCAGTTGCTATAGTAACTCTGGTGGTTGCTAGGGTGTTACAAGACCTTACAAGCAAAATTTCCCTAAGCATTGGTTAACTACTGCTTGTACCCAGAGAAACGTGTCCAAAATTTTAACCATTGGTGGGACTGAGGTTGAGAACCCAGTGCTCAAACTCCAGAGTCATGCCCTGTTCAAAGTCCACAGGAAACCAAGTCCTGCTTGGAAAATATGAATCCAATCATTTGCAAGCGAGAACACACGATAGAGTTGAACGGACAAATTTACTCACCTTCACCATTGGGCTCCACACATACAGCACCACCCAGACCAGGACTGAAACCATGGCGACAGTGACAGGAGTAGGAGCCAAACTCATTTACACACTCGGCGTGGACATCACACATGATCAGCTGAGTTCGACATTCATCGATGTCTGTTGAGAGACACACAGGGTTGGGAGACGAATAATGCCATTAAGTTTTTTCTCCAATGTTTGCAGACATCAGATTGTTTTGTTTACAGAGACATTTTAATGAGGTGATGATTAAATATATCTTGAGTGGTTTTCTGAGAAACAATTCTTGAGCCGCCCCACATTTCTTCATATTTTGCTTTCAGAGATCCAGACTTTCTTGTATTGTAATGTAGTCTTGAACAGTTCTCCAGGCTTCCTGAAGGACTTTCAAAAGACTCTTAAAGTTCTGTACAGGTTTAGAGCAGAGATGACAAGGTATGCTTTGCTGTTTAGCCAGTAACAAAGCAATTTTGAGTCAGAGTGAGTGGTTAATACCTTGCTCTGTATGCAGCAAACTAATACTTGCTCTGATATTTGATCAGAAAGTTACATCTAAGTCACTCTTAGGATATCAATCTGATCTCTTCCCTCATCCTGGCAATTTCCTTTTTTGCAGAAATTCAGGTTGATAAATACACATTATCAGAAAGCCCTGGTCAGTTTTTTGTTTCGTGGGTTGACTGGAAAATGCAGGTGTTTGTGTACCTTCTACAGACACAGAGGTGACAGTGCCCCAGTTCTTTTGGTCTTCAGGGTAGATGGTTTTCCCCTTCAGCTGCTGCAGAGTGGACTGGATAAGGCCTTCATCACCACCCTTAAACTGCACCCACACGATCAGCAGCACTCCAGCCTTCAGCCTACAAAACAAACAAGTTTTAAAAAATTCATATTAAAGAAATCTATGAGCTACGAGGCTCATATAGCCAAATGGTTACAAAGCCTACAGTCTACCAATTAGCAAACTGATATTTCTAATGTGGTTTCTGACACTACAATAATGCACACCAACTTAGTATAGAACTAACATCTTGAGCCCCCTTCATTTCTTTATATTAAGCATAGAGGCGGTTTGTGGTGAGTGATGGGTATAAACTAAAGAAACCAATTGAATTTGACGGGAAAGAAGCAAACAAGCTCCACCACCTTAGGGGCAAAACGGG
Organism: Brachypetersius altus; assembly: GCA_037974465.1. Lineage (NCBI taxonomy): Eukaryota > Metazoa > Chordata > Actinopteri > Characiformes > Alestidae > Brachypetersius > Brachypetersius altus. Next base: position 480 of record JBBPDB010028551.1, on the reverse strand, counting down.
GATGAGGGCAGGATAGGGCGCAACTGTTCCATGCACAGTTAACGCTTGATATTCAAGCCAGTGTACTTACTTCTTAAATCTTTTGGGTGAAATGCTCTTCAGGTTGAAGCTTTCCAGGCTCTCCTTAATCTGAACACAAAAAGAAAAAAAAGTTCAGAAATATTCATTTCATGAGCAATGGTCAGTGCAGACATTAGTCCGTGTAGGCTGATCTGGGATCAGGTTTTGCTTTTCATATCCTGATAAACAGATATAAAGGGTTGTTGCTGCCGATCCTAGATTTGGAATTAACCAAATACATGCATTTATAGTACTCTGTTTTCTTGGGGAACAGTTCTCCAGGCTTCCTGAAGGACTTTCAAAGCTCCAGTCCCTGAACCTGAAAAGTTTCAGAGGAATGTCCCTGTTGGTTAAGACACACAGTGACCTACGTCTGAATCATTCAAGCAGAACAAAGAGCCTCTAACTGAAGTCCTGAAC
>JBBPDB010028514.1:0-11977 GCA_037974465.1 Brachypetersius altus | reverse complement strand
ACACACACACACACATGGCTGGGTGTTGCGTATTGAGCATATAGGGATTGGCTGGCTCTGCGAATAATATCTGGTCACCAGCGACAGAGTGATGAACGGCGTAGAGGGGGACTGGTGTTGTGCGTCTGCACAGATATACTGGAAATGTAAGGTAGCTGCCGCTCATGAAGTGACAGGTGTTTCTGAAGTGGAAGATGAGTAGAGCAGGTGTGTGGTAAAGCTGAACCCAAAAAGCCGCCCCAGCGAACTGGAATACATCAAATACTGAGCGACAGAAATTAGTCACATATTTTAAATGACTTTTCTGCAAAACCTGCTTGTCTGACTTTTGAAGCAGCTGTTATGCACAAGACTGTTCTTCATTGGGTTAGGGTTTCAATGCATGGGAAACCAGAGTAAGAAGTGTGCACAAACAGCTTCAACCAGTTTCTGTGGTGTCACTGGTGATGGGGCTGTGGTGGAGCATCTGACCCAGATTCACAAGTCATGGCCAGATAACAGTTTTTGGTTTGGAACTGAGAAAAAGGCTTGAGGGACATGCCTCCACAACCAAAATTACTGCACGGTGTTCTTATGCATGGTTTTGTTCTAACTCATTCATTCTCCGTTGTCCTTTTCACTTTGTTTAATAACTGGAACAAATTATGCCCTTAACCAGTGTTTGAAAGGCCAGGATGAAAAATTGACTTGTATACTACCTGATCACTAATGTTTTCACAACAGGATGTTTTCACACTTAGCTTTTATTTACAAAGTACTTACATTATTTTTTATAAAATCCTTGCAAGAATACAGTTTCTAGAAATGTATATATAATCTAGAACTAGCATCTACAGAAGTATATGAGAACATATGTAAGCTAAATATAAACATATGCAGAAATTAAAACGTCAACTCTGCGGTTTACTTGTTTTGGGTCATCTCTAATCAATGCTGAAGTTCAACCCCGGTTCCACAAACTATAAACATTATATCTCTCGTCTGAAGAGCAAAATAAAATGAGCACTTATATTCAGTGATACCTGATTTAGCTTAAACACTTATATAAAATGGTATGGTTTCCGCTGCCTCTGAAAGCTCTGCGCCTGCTCCTGTTTACTTAACACTAGAGCGTTCATCCACACTGGTGGTCTGCGAGTATACAGAGCCTGAGGCTTGGGTCAGGGTGCGCTTCATGAACTGCAGCTCGAAACATGGCGTCCGGCGCAGAAGCCTGAAGAGGTGCCTTTTAAACTTCTGGCCCACAAACACGTAGAGGAAGGGATTCAAGCAGCAGTGGGAGTATGCCACAGCTTCAGTAGCCTGTAGAGAGACAAGAATCTTTTTGCTTAATTCACAGGATTCTGGCATGCTGCCATTCAGTTCCAGGGCTTTTAAGAATGCTGCGATGTTGTACGGTGTCCAGCAGCAGAAGAAGACCACCATGACCAGGACGATGAGGCGCATGGCTTGTTTCTTATATGCACGTGCCGTCTGGAGTCTTCGCAGCACCATTGAGTAGCAGAATCCCACGATGCTCAGTGGAATTAGCAAGCCCAAAATGTTCATTTTATATAGTCCAAAAATTTTCCAGAAATGCCTGTTTTCTGTGGAACCTTTGGAATCTCCAGTTGGATATGCACTGCAAAGTGTTTCATTGAATCTATCATCAACTTCAAGGTCTTTCAGCTCAGGGAAAGATGCACACACAGCTATGAACCAGACAAGAACACTGGCCAGAATTCCGTATGTCTTAGTTCGGACCCTCAAGGCAAACACGGCATGGACCACGGCCAAGTACCGGTCGATGCTCATCAGCACAATAAAGAAAATGCTGCTGTAGAATCCAATGTAGTACATGCCGAGGACCAATTTGCACATGGCATTCCCAAAAACCCAGCTGTGTCCAGCATAGTGGGCCAAGAAGGGTAGGGACAAGACGAGGACCAGGTCAGCCAGTGCCAGGTTCAGAAGACACACGTCGGTCATGCTTTTCAACTTTGCGGCCATCAGGATGACACACACCACAAGCGCATTGCCAAGAAAGCCCACCACAAAGAACAGGGAATAGAGTACAGGCAGGAAACTGTTCCCGTGGTGTGCATAATCACAAGGCGTAGACCCACTTGGATCAGAATTGTAATAGTCTTCGTATGAGTAGTAATTTGTATCTGTGCTGAAAAGGAGAAAGGAGAAATTTACTGAAATGTTTCAACAGCCCTTGTAAAATAAGTCTGTCTACTGATTGAGTTTCATGAATAAAGCATCTTTAAGATCTTACCCTGTATGACTGGTAGCATTGAGACTGGAAAGGGTACTGCTAGGGAAATCAAGTACATTTAAAATTAAAATTTTGAATTTTAATTCACAAAAATGTATTTGTTCGAAATTAGTTTTCACTCCTCTGCATAGTTATAAATGCCGTACATGTTTAAGTATAAGGTGAGGTTCTTACCTTTCTACTAATGTTTGCCCCTGAGTAGTACTGACAGTCCCCATCGCTGCTACTCTTTCATGCACTGAACAGTCGTGACTGTGTTGGAGATACAGAAAAAAAAGTCACAAATGTCATCAGAACATATGCTCTGCATCACATGGTTTTCTGTACTATTTGCTGACTTCCAAGACCAGAGATACATTTCAGAACTTGGTCAGAAAAAAATGAACTTCCACAAATTTCCACAAAGATCTTATCTATGAAATGTACAATTAGAACATCAGTAGAAGAACAAGACATTGAAAGTATACAATAAAAACACAAGCTTTTCCAATACATACCACCCTTGTCTGAAATGAAAGAATGTGCTAAATTGTTACATTTTTAAGGAAACCACAGCAAGTACTTACAAAAGGGAATGGTGGACCTGGTCCGGGAGGCTCAAAGGCAAAATTGAGATGAGATATTGTAGGTGTTTGAGGTCTGGTTTTTACACTTCCTCTGGTGAAGAGTGAAGGGGCTTTGCACATGATGCACTTAGTTTGTTTTGCTGAGACGATAGCAATTGCATGATTGGCTCAAACCGAATTCGTTCAAGCAAAAAAAGTATTAGCATGTCGCTTACCAATAAGACTTGCTACAACAACTTCTGGGCAATAATGTTCTGCTTGTGGTTATATTTGCATACACCTTGCTTCTTGCCAGTTCTGAGTTTGCAAGGTATTTACTTCTCTAGGAAGCTTGCATTTGGTTTCACAAACTTTTGAATGTAAGAAAGTGAGAAAGTGAGATATAAATAGTTCTGTAGAAACCTGTATTTAAGAAAATCGCAAATATCTTACAGTTTGATATACCTCGGTTTCAATATAAGTGAAGCACCACATGAAGCTCACTTGCTGCATCTCACTCGCCCTCTTATTCATGCGACTAAAATATAAAGCATGGAAGCTAATACCATCCTAAGTATGGCCAAATTAAGCACTGTTTGTTATAGCAGTATGCTGTTAAAGATGTTGTTTGTTATTGAATGAACACAGTAGCCCTCAGTGCAGTAAATGGAAATTGCCACCACTAACCACAGTTTTCTTTTAGACCATGTTTGCCTTTGTTTCTTTTGGTTCATGTACGTCAATAAACAAGAGACTGTGACTGGCTAAAACAACACCATCTGTTGACTGGTTCCATCTAACTGGTTTTGTGTTGTTTAAATCATGATTCAGCATTTAGCATCATTCAAAAGTCTTCTAAAAGTACTGATATAGATGATGTTAAATAAATGAAGATAGCTGGAAGCACACTCTAAAAAGAAATCAAAATATGTCAATTTCAAGGTTCTCAAATAAATGTGTTTTTTTTTTACCCAAAAACTCATCTGGAGAGATAACTGGTCAAAACAAATGTGTTTTTATTTAGTTGTCTACCTACATTTTATGCCACTACAGTTAATTTGGTAGGATATGTTTTTTTATTCTCTGGGATATATTAAATGACACATGGATTTGTCTAACTCAATCAGAAGTCTAACCCAAAGAAAGTTTAAGGACTGCTAGTTGATGAAACTAGTTACTGAGTGTCATTTTTTAGGGAACAGTAAAATACAGTAATACCTCAGTTTTACTCATGGAAATCCCCACAATAACGTGGAAACTGCAAATATTTTCCAACTTTTATTGCTTTTTTTACACGAGGAGCCATGTCACCTTGTTGTCCCAATACTTTTGTCCCATGACCTTCCGAGTTGCATATCTCGGCAGGTAAAACACTCAGACTCATCAAACCCTACAGTTCGGTAGATCTCCAGGAGACCTTCCCAACGAGCCGTCGTTGTTGTTTGTATTTTTAGCCCAAGTAGATCAGGTTTTATTCCCCAAAAACTGAGTCGGAATCTGTCTTTAAATGCGATCCGGGTGTAAACTTTTATCCCGCAATCTTCCGAGCGGCAAATCTTGGCGGGGAAATACAGGTCGATTACGGGTTTACCTTTATATTTTCTTTAAGGGTAATGCATTTACTCTTATAGCATATGTGGGTGCATATTTAGGGTTTACACTATAAAAATAGGCATTTTAGACCAAAACATAACATAATGTTGTGTAATGGGTGGAGGTGGCTCAGTGGGTAGGATACTTGCCTCCAGACCAAGAGGTTGCAGGTTCGAATCCTACCTCCAGCAAGCACCACCACTGGGTCCCTGAGCAAGACCCTTAACCCCAAGTTGCTCCAGGGAGACTGTCCCCTGTAGCTAGGGAATGGAAGTCGCTTTGGATAAAAGCGTCTGCTAAATGTAATGTGTTTTTTCACTGTACACAGGTGCTCTTGGAATGTGAGTAAATAGTTTTACTCACATTTATCACTGTTTATAAATATCAATGTCTATTAATGCTTGTTTTTTTTTACTGTGCATTTAAGAGGTATCACTAGGATTCATTAGGATGACATGTACCAGTTTAAGGTAAGATCATGGACTACAACTGACACAGGTTTGAACCTGTTTGATCTCAGTTTGCACTTACGCTCACATGAGGTGGTTTCAGACATGTCACAAGGTAAAGATCTGAAAGAGGTGGGGGTAGGTTTTGCAACTGCAGCATACTTTTATTCACAGGAAATCCAAAGAAACCACCCAAAGAAACCAGGTGTTAAAGTTTCGACAAATTCTGAGACGTAAATTTGTCTATACATTCTGAAAAATCCAACCTGAAATTAAAATAATTGATCATATTATAGCTTTCATGAAACAAATTTCAATTTCTCCAATATTCTTATTCTGAAGTGTAATGACCTTTGGTGGCTTTTGATTTTCAGTTGCATCACGGAACCCTTGTGGACGGGGAAATTCTTAATTATTAAAGCTGTGCTTCACCTCCGCCTCCCACTACCACTTCTTTATTTGAAAGAAAGTTCTCAGCTGTTCTCAGACACTGTCTCAGCTGTGATGCAGCTAGTAAGAACCCTTTCAATGGTCCTTCCAAAGAATGTGGTGAGGATGGGAGGTGGAAGGATTCCCCATTTCAGCCGTCTCAGGAAGTGAAGTCTCTGCTGGGCTTTCTTTGTTTCCTTGTCCATGTGTGTGGTCCTCAGTCATCTCTGTGGGTTGGACTTGATGTTCTAAGGTCCACAATCATCTCTTTAGTCTTGTTGACATTAAGAGAGATGATTGTGCCTACACCACACTGACAGCTGTTTCACCTCCTCTCTGTAGGCTGACTCATTATAGATGCTTATCAACCCCAGCACAGTCGTGTCATCAGCGAGCTTGACAATGTGGTTGGTGTAGCTATGCAGTCATGTGTCAGCAAGGTGAAGAGCACACAGGACTGAGCATACAACCCAGGTGCTCAGTCTGATGATGTTGGAGGTGTTGCAGCCCATCTTTACTGATTAGGGCCTCTGACAGGAAATCCTGGATCCAGTTGAAGAGAGAGTGGTGTTAAGACACAAACCATTCAGTTTTCACAGGACGACTGTGTTGAAGGCTGGGAGGAAGTTATGAACAGCATTCTGACGTAAGTGTGTATCTTTCTTATCCAGGTGTGTGAGGGAGCGGTGAAGGGGATAGGACATGGCATCTTCTGTGGATCTGTTGGACTGGTATGCAAACTGCGGGGGGTCTAGAAACGTGGCCTGTTCTTTATCTGATAACTTTTTTTGGCACTGGGATGATGATGATGATGACCATGAGTGCATCAGCCAGTTGATAGGCACATTCCCGAAGCACGATGCCAGGTATGTTCTCGAGTCCTTTGCTTGGGTTCACTCGTGACAGGATTCTCTGAGATGTAGCGAGTGACAGAGTATGTGTTTTCCTCCAGATGGATGGAGCCACTATTCACTGAAGCCTCCCTGAAAATGTCCCAGTCTGTCGTAGCAAAGCAGTCCTGGAGAGTTAAAACTGCACCACTTGGCCACACTTAGAAGTTCTTACAGACCGGTTTGGTGTAAGCTGGACTTGTAAGCTGGAACCATAAACACAGTGATGTGCTTAAACTCACTTCAGATTTATGTGATTGAAGTTCAAGTTTATTTATATAGCACTTTATCATACACAGTCGTTCAATGTTCTTTACAGAAATGGAATATAGTTTTGGTCCTAAAGCTCTCTAGACCTCCACCTCTCTAGACACCCCGTGGTTTAGTCTCCAACTATTATTAGGAATGATTCCGGGTGTGTTGTTTGAAGCTTGCTTTTGGCCTCATACAGTTTATCCAGCGCCTGGTTAGCATTAGCACTTGGTGGGAGGTACACAGTGGAGAACAATGCCTCGCGATGCTAGGGTGCTGACGGGATTCTGCGCCAGCCCAAATTTACCTGGCCAGTCCAAATATACCATCAGTTGCCCGGGCAATTGCCTGGTATGCCCGATGGCCAGTCCAGCACTGCTTATCTTCAGATCTTGACAGAAAACAACATCAGGTGTGAGTGTTTCCTTTACTTCGTAGCGTCACAGAGAGAGGTGAACAGGAACGTACCTTACCAAGCCCAAGCATGGACAGAAGCGAGAGGGCTGGTTGAATCATGCACTTTGATCTTCAAACGCTCTCAAAAGCAGCACACTGCTGCTGCTAAACTGAAGCCCTGGATGAAACGTCAACAGAAGTTTGCAAACCAAAGAAAGTGCTGGAACTGCTTAAGTGAATTGGATAGAGGCCAATTATGCACAGCTTTCAGCTTTTGGGGCTCCATGGCCACTCCCTGTGTGGATATGACAAATCCTAGGAAAGTAGTGGAACGCTGATGAAAAGCACATTTTTCCAACCTGCAGAACAGCCAGTGAGTCAGCAACCTCTAACACTGCCCGAACAGTTATAAACTGTTGAAAAGCTCTCTTGCACAAGCCAAACGGCTTGACCAGCGTCTCACAGTGGCCGGTGGTAATAAGGAAGGCCTTCTTCCACTCGTCGCCCTCCCTGATGCGGACAAGGTTATATGCGCTCCAGTTTGGCGAAGATGGACACAGCAGAGAGGGCGTCTAGGGCGGTGTTGGTAAGTGGGTGACGGTTCTTCAAGGTGATCCGGTTGAGTCCCTGATAGTCGACATAGGGGTGAAGACCCTCATCTTTCTTTTTTACAAAAAAGAACTCTGTGGCCACAGGTGAAGTAGAAGGAAGAATGATCCCCTTCCCTGACCTGTTTGTGGCTGAGCTGAATGTGAGCTTGGACGATCAACCGGGAAATGATCGGTATCGTGGAGGTGAAGATATCAGGTGAAATCCTCCTCTCATTCACCTGGTTTGACAATTTCCCAGACGGATCGGGCAAACGGAGCGATGATGGTAGGGTGAAGCGCAATAGGCACAAAGACCCTCACAGTAATGCTGAGCCTTTTCCACCAAGTCCAAGGAGGTGTGCTCTAACTGCATGGGTTCCCCCCAACTCCGGAGTGGGCCTCTGATGGAGATGGAGGCTCAGAGGGAGTAAAGGTGAGAGGACGAGACCTTGCTGCCGACAACATAGTGTGAGGAGCTGGTTTGAAGGGAATAGGTTTAGGAAAAGGGACCATTTGCTGATCCAACAGCAAACAACTTCAGGCTTGTAGGAATCTACAGATAATTTGGTCCATCAAAATAGGTTGTCCGGAGTGCAGAGTCACTCCAAGCTGCTGTATTGATTGATACTGCTGTAGCCCACTCCGTTGCCTGCCAAGTCGGAAGGGTCACACTTCCCATCTATCCCATTCCACTTTTCCTTAGGAAGGAAATGATGAGATGAAGATGGAGTTGAAACAGCTGGGGGTGGAGACACTGGTATCTCGGCAGTACGATTGGATTGAGTCTGCTGCAAAAGGGAAAAGTTTGCTGCAGTCCGCTCCAGTAAAGGAGTTGAGACTCACACCAAACAAGCCTGTGTTCTCACTCGCACACACAGGGGAACTAGGGGTTGCTCCAAAGAGCCAGAGTACTCACAGAACCAGAGTTGAATTGCGTAGGGAACACGTAGCATAGAAGTCACTTCAATGGGGTCGGCCGAGTCATGAGTGCATCCGTCGGTTAACTTTCATCACACAGAGCCGGATCTGAACCGCTCAGAGACGGGTCGGCCGAGTCATGAATGCATCCATCAGTTAACTTTCGCCACAGAGCTGGATCTAATCCAGCAGGTTTAATTTAACGCTACCCGAAACACCAGTACAAGATAGATTACACGAGTTAACCTCCTTTCTAACAGAAAATATTAATCAATCGAGTCATAGCACTTCCCGATCTCGACCTTATGTTATATTATATGTTATGTTTTTTTTATTTGTAATAACTATAGGAAATTTTCAGACAATGTGGGTGTTGAATGTGCAGATTAATTGTTGATGGTGATACAGAACATGATGGAATAATATAAATTATAGGTTAATTATAAGGTCTAACATTAAAACGTTTATAAAAATCATTATTAGACCCATTATAGACTTGTTGGTCTAATATTATGCTAAATGATGCCTGAATGAGCTTTGTCTTGGCCATTATCTCTTTCACTTGAGAGTGGATATAGGTCTACTAGGTCAGGTTGCCATGGTAATTTGACCAGCCTGTCAATTTGGCAATAGTGACTCAAGTGACTCAAGTGATTCGCAGATCCATATCACTTTACTGAGTGACTCAGAGGGAGTCGAATCTGAAAAAGGATCCGAGTATCCCAGCTCTACTGGAAAGTTTCGAGCAGCCTGTCTGTGCACTGACTATTCACTTCCCTTGCATGTGATTGAGGCAAACCCAGAGCAGGTTTCCAGTGGTGTGTGTATTCTCCTATCGATTACGTCCCCATCAACACACCCATGCGGGGCCCAAATGGGTTGGACATGGGCTGGTGAGTGGGCCCCATCTAGGCTGCCCAACTGGGTCCCAGTTAATTTTGTCCGGGGGTTCCATGGTGGCCCCATGTGGGCAAGCCCAGATGGGCTGTAGGTGGGCTTCACATGGGCTCTAGTTAAAACCCATATGGGCAACCCAGGTTTCTCCCATACGGGGCCCACACTGCCTGGGCCCAATGTGGGCTGATTATGGGTCCTTGATTGTACCCATTAGGGCAGTCAGCCCATACAGTTCTTTAAAAAAGCTACAATTACAAAGGCACCAGCAATACAATTAATTACTTTTTTTGTTTTTATTTAAATAAAACTCATAAAACATTCTTTCTCAGCGTTACCTTGCTGACACAGAGAACATTAGTTATTTTCCACCAATTAGCCTGAGGTCTGAAGTCCTTGTTAATGGAATGCCTGTCGGGCCTGTCTATTACCCCCACGGTTCCTAGCATCATGGGCCACTTGGAGACGGGCTTCTCGGCATCCTTAAGGGTGATTTGGCTGGTCATTACGTTTTTCTTCAAACCTCCTGAAAGGAACAAATATACTCCACTTACTTGATGTGACAACATAACTCAACTGGCAACTGAAGGTAGGTCTCAAAAATTTGAATAATGCAAGGTGTGAAACTCTATATGGATTCATTAGACATTCAGTGAAATATTTCTAGCCATTATTTGTGTGGTATTTGATTACTATGGTTTTCAGCTAAAGAAAACCCCACAATCAGTATGTCACAAAATTGGGATATTACATAAGATCAATAAAAAAATGGATTTTTAATACAGAAAGGTCAGCCTTCTAAAAAAGATGTTAATGTATACTGACTCATTACTTGGTCTGACCTCTTGTTCCATGTATTACTTCATCAATGTGGTGTGGCATGGAGGAAATGCACCTGTAGCAATACTGAGGTGTTATTCTTGATAACGACCTTCACTTCGTCTGCATTGTTGGGTCTCATCTTCCTCTTGACAATACCCTATAGATTGCTATATGTTGTTCATGTCTGGTGAGTTTGCTGGCAAGTCAAGCACAGTAATTAATGGTAATTAAACCAAGTACTGGTACTTTTGACAGGTGCCACGTCTCACTGCGGCAGTATTTCATGCAAAAGGATGCGCAAGTATGTAGTGCATATACTTTTCAGAAGGCTGACATTTCTGTATAAAAATTCTTGTTTTTTACCGCTTGTATGTGAAATTCTAATTTTGAGAGATTGTATTTGGGGTTTTCTTTAGCTGTAAGCCATACGATGTGTCCGAAATTTTAGTGCGTAGTGCACTCACACTGAAAAGCAAGCTACCCGGATGGAAATCAGCCAGAAAACGCAGTGCAGCACGATGCACACTATGCGCACTAAAAAAGCAATATTTTGACCACATAGCAGAAGAGGCGGGACTTTCAGTGTGTTTTTAAGTTGGATAACGGCGGCAAACAATCAACTACAAGCACAAGTGGAGGCGGCTGGTTGGTATAAATGTGAGTAACGTTAATAAAGTTATGTTACTGATGTACACTGCGGTAAAAACGGCAGATAATCTGGCGGCTGTAGAATCGCAAGCAAATGTGAGTCCGTCACTTCCGCTAAGAGCAAAACGTTAGTGTTCCGTTTAGGACAGCACTGACCTTCAGCAGTGCGCGATTTCGGACACATAGTCATCTAATTTAACAAATAATGCCTAAAAATATTTCACACATTTCAAGTGTCGTATGAATTTTTAGCGTGTATGAGTTCCATGTTTTAAATTGAATTATTGAAATTAACTAACATTTCTACAATATTCTAAAATTTTGAGACCTAACTTTTTTGCTAAGAAAATTAAGGTTATTATAAGAACTACACACACACACTCTTGAACACACCAGTTAGGCCACTGAGAGAAGTGTGCAAACACACACTGCCCAGCCAGGAGAACCAACACTCCTCACACAACACAATTTAAAATCATCGTGTTTATAACAGCAGGGTGCGACACATGATCCACATGCACACCTACCATATATTACTTCAAACTGTTTTTAGGCCTCTCTCTTCCCATTTCAGCCCATGAAGTCGTACTGCCTGGAGAGGCCGTGGTCCAGCACGAAGGCCACACGTCTTGTGGCCTCGTCAACAGTTGCCCTCCACATGTCAGCCACAGCAGTGACCTGGGGTGAACAAAGGCAACACAAAACAAATGTATCTAAACTGCTCACAGAAGTAAACCACTCAACATGGAAGAACTGCCAGAAGCATCGATGTGAGCACACTTGGGAGGTTTCAGATTAAATTCACTGCTAGACCCCCCAATAAAATTGTATTGAGTTGCACTGCCCTTGACTTAACATACATACAGGTTTGCAAATGAACTTTGGGTCTTAAAGTTTTCCTTCCATGATTTCCACATCACTAACCGTCTTTAGGGGGAAACCGGTGCCAATGCTGCCATGCTGTTGTAGAAGGGCCTGTAGCATCTTCCCTTCGGTTTCTTGGGCCTCTTTCTTCTCCTCCAGGAGTGTTAAGATGCTAACAAACATGCTGTCCCTGATTTGTGTTTGAGAGGTTCCTGCTGACATGGTGACTGGTAGAAACACTGGGCCATCTAAGGTTACCCATGGGTGGAGGTGAAGGCCGGAAGGTGAGTAGAGGTGTCTGTGTAGATCTGAGGGTGGGTGGAGGTTTCGGCGTAGGTCTGAGGGTGGGTGGAGGTGGTGGAGGTGTCGGCGTAGGTCTGAGGGTGGGTGGAGGTAGTGGAAGTGTCTGCGTAGGTCTGAGGGTGGG
>JBBPDB010028486.1:0-11978 GCA_037974465.1 Brachypetersius altus | reverse complement strand
CACAATAAAATTAAATAGTATAAATAAAAATAAACAAATAATAAACACAAATATCCCTTTACGTGCATTTAGCCATAATTAGTGTAACTGTCAAAAGTAGTGCTCTTAAAACTCTAAACAAACAATGAACACAATTTTCTTAAGCAGGAAAAAGACTCAAGACCTGGGTAATGAGGTAATGACAGATACAGAACAGCCTGAGATATGCTCATGTTCTTTTTTAAGAATACAGTAAGCCCCCGTTATTCACGGGTGAGAGAGAAAGACAGAGCGAGAGAGAGACGATCTGTGCGCTCCAGAACGAGAGGGAGAGAGACAGAAAGAGCGAGCGAGAGACAGAGAGAGCGAGCGAGAGACAGAGAGAGACAGAGAAAGACAGAGAGACGTGCGCGCTCCGGAGAAGTCTCTCTTTGTCTCTCGCTCGCTCGCTCTCGTTCGTGACCCAAAAACCACTCACCTCGTCCCGATGTCCCATTACTTTTGTCCGAGGTGAGCGGTTTTCGAGGGTCGTTGGAAAGGGGAAAGGGGAAAAGAAACGACTTTCTCTTTCTCCGTTTCTTATTTCCACAAGGAGTCCAAAATGTTGCCAAACCAACGATTTAAATGTCGCGGGCGCATCTTCTATCCTTAATTTTCACGCTCCATCAAGCCAATCACGTTCTCGCGAGACCAGATGCATCTCGCGAGCCAAATCAGATCTCGCGAGATCTCGTACCACGAGATCTCGTCACACTCCTAATATCTAACGTTTAAAATAATTATGGACAAGCAACCTATTGTAACATCTAAAACATGTTTTGGCTAAGTCCTCAGTCCTTAAATTAATGGAACTTTACTAACCCATGTAGTGGCTGTACTTCAAATAAACATTAGTTTTATTATTTCAAGACACTGGCGCAAGAGTTCCATTGCAGAGTTGCAGAGTTCCATTGCAGCTGTAATCAGATCTGTCTCACATTCTAACATTCAAAACCTTTTGAAGCCTTGATTACCTCAAGTAATTGTCTTGCAATAGGAGCTTGCCAATAATTAGCAAGTGATTGTTATAACCAGCTATTAACAATGAAGAGAATGAACACTTCCCTGTGTGCTACAGTGGAGGAAGAGTACATCACTGTGAACAAATGGAATATTTTAGAAGAACTTTAAGTGGCCATGTTGTGGTGTTTATAGTTTACAGCTAATTGTGAAGCTCAAATGAACATAGCAATCATCACATCTTTGGTTCGGTTCTTTCAAAACATACTGTTCAGTCAGTACTGCCTTTTCTTGTTTGGAGAGATAAGTAATAAGTTGTTGTATTGGTTTAGAAATGTGGGTGTAAATCATTTACTGTGAATGAGGCTCCATTTACAAATCAGTTTCCCCTCAGGAAATGTGGGCAAAATCTTTGATGTCCATTTACTGATCTGCAGGCAGATTTGAATGTTTGTCCTTTGCTCTGGGGTTGTGGGGAATTTTTCCCATTGGTGTGTCAAACACCAATTATCTCCAAAGTGCTTTCCACAGCTACACTCTCACAGAATTTTTCTTTCTTTTAATGTGTGTAACACTGTGTGTTTTTAAGAGTGGCTTAGTATTTTATTAATGTTGTTTTCACCCTATTTAGAGTTTACTCTGTTGAGTGACTCATAACTTGAAATTATGTAACATCTGAGCATTTCCCCAGGTATTGTAATGCTGAGTTTTGTTTCTCATCAGAGTACTTCTGTCTTAAAACTTTATGAGCGGCAAAGAGCGAGAGTCAGTACTTTGGCCAGCCTACCATTTTATATACATTAAATTGCTGTTGGCAATTTGGCACAAGGAGTCATGCATGATTATGCTATGGCATTTGCTATAGATGTAGCACCATCTTGAACGATTCTGATCATGCATTCATACTTTTGTTTCAGACTCACTTCTTCCTGTCTTTTAATCCAGTCTAACTTTATCCACTCCACTGATTGACCAATAAGGCTGGGCAATGCTGTTATAAAACATGGTCAGCATTAGTCAATCAGAACGAAGCCATTCTCTGCAATGGCTGATCAGTAGTGTGTGGTGAATTGTGTGTAAGATTAAGACACTGAAATGTGCCACTTGCACTTTATAATAGATGCTCTTACACTAGTTTGCCCTTATCTCCTCCTGAATTTGTGATGGCGTGAATCCAGCTGTAGGAATGCAGAACAGGAAGGAGTGCTGATAGTTTAAATGGATGTTTTCATTCCTGCGCCATCATCTTCTCAACAGAAAATGTATGACACCGCCCACTTATTCTCCTGCAAAAAGTAAAACGCTCTACATTGTAACTTGGCATATGCTTGCACCTTTTTTGGTACATTTTATTTTCAGTAGAGATGTGATGCTGGAAACGAAGTAGGGGCATAAAAAGAGCTGTAAAAAGAATGTGCACAGATTGTTCAGCAGTGTAGGCGTACTTTGATGCTGTTTATTTTCTCAGTGTGTGGTGTTGATCTGTAACTATACTACTTACCTGCAGCATTTGACATGCTCTAGTTTTTTGGATGCAGTAGTGATGTCAATGTTTATACAGGACCAGAACTGGATACCACTGCTTTAGACCGTAAAACCACAAAACCCACATATTAGTGTGCAGTCACACAGAATGATATTGATTTTGTGTGTGTCTGTGTCTGTGTCTGTGTGTGTGTTTGTGTATCTCAGTGGAAAACGAGAGCCACTGTGACTTTGTGAAGCTGCGGGAGATGCTGATTCGTGTAAATATGGAGGACCTGCGGGAACAGACTCACGCCCGGCACTATGAGCTGTACAGACGCTGTAAACTGGAGGAGATGGGCTTCAAAGACACGGACCCTGACAGCCAACCATTCAGGTAGGCCAAAGCGTAACATAACAATGCTAGCAATGCTAGCGTATGTACCAATAAGTTTTGTTTTAGCAGGCAGTTTTAATCTTTTTTTTTTTTTTAATCTATTTGATCTGTTGATGCGCTTTGAAGTTCTGTAATATTTTACTTGGTGATATGCATGAATATATTAAAGTAAATAAAAAATAAATTAGATATGCTTATTAGCTTATTAGTATAAATTAGCTACTAAAGTAAAATCCATTTCTTTGTGTCCAGAATACACTACCTTTGTACGGTTTGGAAAGTCTGAACTTTGTGTGGGACAGTTTCCATGGGCCATTTCATGCTGAGTGCCAGTTATATAGGCTGTATTTTTGAAAAAAATGTCTTTCACATCAGACCTGTTGGTTTACTCAAAGCTAAAGATGACCTTTTTCTCCACTACTGTTCAGCTCATCCATTTGTGCTTCTGTGCCTCAGTCTTTACATTTTTTTCAGTGTATCAGATTAATCAAATAAATAATAGTTGTACATAAAAATTCATAATTTTAAGTGCTCAAACTTTTAAATTCAACAGTATAAGAAAAATACAGCGCTTCTGACCTTAATGTGTGGTTGTAACTGCCCCTTAGTCTACAGGAGACCTATGAGGCCAAGAGAAAAGAGTTTCTGAGTGATCTGCAACGTAAGGAGGAAGAAATGAGGCAGATGTTTGTCAACAAAGTGAAGGAGACTGAGGCAGAGCTGAAGGAAAAGGAGAGAGAGGTACGTAGTGTCTGTTTTTTTATTAAGAACTGTTGCTAAACTGCTGAGTTCATGAGCTGTGTTGTTTTGATGCACAACTAAATTAGGTTTATTAAGCTGTTTATAACCGTAACTTTAAAACTCTATTACTTAGTTCTGTGATGCTCTTCACATTTCACATTTAAATCTGAATGCGAAACATACTCTAATGTGAACAAAACACAACCTTAACTTTAATGATTCTGAGAATCTACAGATGGGATTCTCAAATCTTCTCAAAACCACCGTGTTGCACGTTTTCTTGTTTTTCTTGTTCTGAAATGACAGATTTAACTGATGATTTGAGTTAGGCATGCTGAACATGAAACCCCACAGCAATGTTTTCCGGGACTGAAAATTGAGAACCACACACTGCTGATTTGTTTGTTAAGGATATAGAAAGCTGTAGAATTGACTGACACACACGTCCACACGGATGTAAGCAATAGCATATTGATATGTTGTGGAAGCCCAAAAGGAGAATGTCAGCGATGTGAAGGGCATGGGTGTTAGCCACTCCCCTGTACACACCAGTATTGTTGTATATACTGTGTGTGCCTCTAGCTGCCATTTCAAAGGCAGCGGTTCTACATTTATACTTTCATAGCAGTACTTTCTCTGCATTACAGAGTTCCTTTACAACACATCAACCACATATAATTCAAAACGTTTATCATGCGTTCCATTTGAGTCTTAGACTGAAATACTGATGTCTGAGTGAGATTGTGTTCTCCGACTCTGGTCTTGCTACCACAGCTCCACGACAAGTTTGAGCAGCTGAAGCGCATGCATCAGGAAGAGAAGAGGAAGGTGGAAGAGAAGAGGAGGGACCTGGAGGAGGAGATGAACGCCTTCAACAGAAGGAAAATGGCCGCTGAGACACTGTCACTCTCACAGCCACTTAAGAAGGACAAGGACAAGAAGAAGTGAGTACTTCCTCTTTTTGCTCTGATACACACTTATGCAGTTACCTCCTCACTTGTGTGTAAGACAGTAGATAAAGATTTGAGAATTTAAATTTCAGAATTGAATTGATTCTCCTTTTCAAACCTTCATTAGCTGGATCAGGTGTCCTTGTTAGGTTAGTGACGAAACACAGCAGGGAAGTGCATGCACTCTCAGTTTTATTGGAAAATCACCCCCCTGTTTATTGTGTTTGTCATAGCCATCCTCTGTTTCTTCATCAGTGGTTAGTACTTGAACACAGACTTTGGATTTTTGGGTTATCCATAGGGCTGCACAATTAATCAAATTTTAATCACGATCACAATTTTGGCTGCCAAAACTAAAATTAAGATATTAGTGATATTAACAGTTGAATAGCAGGCTCTGCTGCATATCAAGTCAAGCACTTTGTCAACCAATGGTCAGCCAACCACCAGGGGCGAACAAAAGATTAGGGCTTTGTTAAGCTGCCTAAAGAGTATCTGAGTATGCGTGTGTGTGAGTATGCGCGTGCGTCCGTGCGTGCGTGCGTGTGTGTGTGTGAGACCTGCCTTTGGTCTTCCCATAAACCAGAAAATGTTGACAGGCTGGTATTTCTCGTCAAATTTCTGTAGACCTGTAGTATGTTCCTGTTCCTTGTAGTATGTCTTTTCTGCGAAGGCTTCATTTTTCAAAATAATCGTGATTATCATTTTGACCATAATCGTGCAGCCCTAGTTGTCGACTACTTTCAACCTAGGAGTGACGCTAATGGGTTTAAAAGCTCAAGCAATGCAGCTATGCCTGCTGTGCTCATTGCTGAAGGTGCTGAGAATGGTCTACTACCTAAATAAAATCTGCTCAATAGCTGAAATGCAATCAGAAACTGACTGGCTATGAACCAGGCAATAACTATACCTCTATATAGTGGTGCTATAAAGCAAGTGTAAAGTGGTCATAAAGTGGTTACTGAGTCGAGTGTGGGTTAAACACACATGCTGTGCAGGCTCTGTTGCACCTGAACCCAGAGGTAGAATGCAGTTCAAAACCAGGAACAAAGTTGGCCTGGGCAATAACAGTATCAATGTCAATGTAATTAGCCTGAAGAGCCCATATCCTGGAAAACCAGATGCCCCTTGCTTTATTAAAAAGATCGACTTTAATATAGGATGTAAACAAGTGTCATAGCATACCATTTACTCCCCCAGTCCTTGCGGGATGTGTATACATTTAAAATTTTCTGCTCCACCCATATACAAATATATTATACAAAGACATATTTGACTGCTTTTGGAATGTACGTCTCATACATTTCTCAAGTGAACATCAGGGGAAAAACAATACAAGAAAAATTTAGGATATGAACTCTTTAAGAGTTCATATATCCTGAACGTCAGAAAAGTAATGCCATTGCTGGTGAGCTCTTGTTTCTTCGGGATAGGTATATAGAGGGTATGTATTTTGGTACAATATTGTGTTTCCACACTCAGTGTGAGTGAAAGGGTCTGCCCTTTGCTTCAAAACGGATGGCAGGCGTAAGTTAAATATCTAGCGCCATCTTGTGGTGGTTGAGAATATCGCCGCCCTCTTCTGGTGGAATGTGGAATTAACAGTTTATAATTTATCAGTTGTTTTACATGCAGCTCAGTTACACAGCAGGTTATTGTTGTGCCTCCAGTAATGCGTGAGTCCACTCCACCATTCATTTTACTTTCTTTTTGTCATTCATTTCATTGTTTTTGTCCTTTGTTTTCCTTTTCAGTTAATTTATGAGCACGACACCGCAGGCCAACCACGGACTTGTCTTCCATCATCATAACGACGTCGGCGTTTGTGTCTCTCTCTCTATCTCTCTCTCTCTCTCTCTTTCTCACTCTGTCTTCCTCTCTCTTTTTGTTTCTCTCTCACTCTTTCTTTCTTTTTTTGTTTTCTGGCATTTCCCTCATTGACATTGTAAATGGACCAAAGGCACTGCTGGGGACCTCAGAAACAGAGCCACGTTATGAGGACTGATTTTTCCAATTGCATTGTCTCATTTTATTTTCCTTGTGATAGGACCATCCAGGTTATTATCTTCTTTGAAATCTTTTTATACGATTTTGCCCTTATTACATTTTGACACCTTCTTGGACTTGTTCATTGTTTTGGTTGCAGTATGTTATCTTATTTTTATGGACAGTTAGCCAACATTGTCAGGCCAAGTTAATGTTTAAGTCGAGCCCATTTACCTTGCCATAATGTACAGTAGTATTTGATACCTGAGCCACCACTCTACCGCATAGCAATAATGACAAGAATACACGTGTAAAACAGTATGCGAATATAGACCAACATGGGTACAACCAAATAAACCAGTCTTAAATCTGTTTTTTGGTGCTGTTTTTGTAATAACATAATTTCTACATTTTCTTTAGTAGCGTTGCTGAATTCATGACATAGAATGATGTTATGGTATGAAATGTGTGATTTATTTTTAAATGTTAAACAGTATGTAGAAGGTATTGTAAGTCACTGTTAGTAATCAAGCCATAAAGGGACGAGTGCTATACGTCTTGAGTTATGTACACTTATGCAACATCTAGCAAGCTTCTGAATAACAATTAAAAACTAAGTGAAGAAGAGTCATTGTATTCCATGATAACCAAAATAAACTGAAACACCCTCTTGTTGTCCTGGACTGGATGGAATTCACTTTGTTTTAAGTAGTAATTTTAAAAACAAGGGCTCTTCTCACAAAGCAGGATACCTTGCTTAGCCAACTAACTTTAAGCTGAAACCCCACACTCATGGCTCATGGCTGCTACATGTGGCAGTTTACACTGCAAACTTGCTCTAGGGCCAGTCCAGAAATCAAATCGATCTACTGCTGATGAAAGTAGTTCTTCCTGTTGTTTTTGAGTCCTATTTTCATTTTTTGTGACATTTGGGCCATGTTTCACTCTTGCCAATGGTGCCAGTACTCCTAATGTCCCTATTTAATACCCCACCTAGGTGACATCATCAGCTTGTTAAGTTAGAGAGAAAGAGACTCTGAAGTCTCAAAGACTATCATAATGCGGCCCTAATGTCTAAATATGTTCTGGTGCGTCATGTTAGTCAGATAGCCGTTAATACCTCCACTCTGACCAGTCCTCACTCAAATTTTTTTGTAAAAGGGCACTGCAGAAGGGGCATCATGAAATGCTGAAGCAAGGGCATGTTGAGGGTGCTCACAAATGCCCCTTTTAAATTGTAAAATGAAAAATGGGACGATCTACCTTATAATCTCGTGACTCTCAGGCCCTAATCATGTCACAAATAAGACTTTGTAGCACAGGAAATGACTAAATGTGTCAAAAACATAACTACACTAAGCTCTTATGTGGCAGTTTAGTGTCACCAGTGGTGTTTTATTACAGTTTTAAATGCACAAGAATTAATCATATTATTTAATTTGTAACATAGCTGCTATCTGCCTTCGTTAGACCAGTTAAGTTCCCAAACACCTCTTCAGCATTAGAACTGTTCCCATTTTCCCTCTCATTTGGCATTCCAGATTATCACAGGGTATGATGTAAACAGATACTTATCTCTGCTGTTTTGCCTTACTCAGAACAAATAATTTCCTCCGACCTGCCACTAGATCTTGAGTACAGTGTTTAGACAGTCAAATAATCATGCTGTCTCAAGCACAAACTGTCACTGTTTTTTCCCCTTCCTGAAGAGATAAGTTACAGGTACAAGTCTCTAGAGGTGAAATAAAAAGAAAAAGGGTTGGAGGGAAAAAATATCTAAAATTCTAGATATCAGCTGTTGGAGTACTGATACATTTCTGTTTCTACGCCTGCTTGACAAGATGCACTCCAACCAGATAACAGATGTGCCAGTTGCATATCATTTCAATGTTTAACAAAAAACTGACCTTTTTACATTGTTATTTACATGAATAGCATTTAATATTATGAGGGATAATAAACTATCATGTAACTTGCCTCAAAAAAATAATTAATTTTACCCATTGTTCATTTATTCGTATCTTTTTGAATACATTACCATGAGGCGGTGGGTACGGACATATTAGCAAATATTAACCAAAGTATCACCCCCACTTGGCGCCACCTGGATCATGGAGTAAAAATGCTCAGCTAACTCAGACCCTCCAGGATATCGTATTTCACTCATTAGGATTTCCTGTTCTTCCTTACTCTAAATCTTGCTTTAATGCTAGCTGTGATGTAAGCTAACATTTTACACCAGCTCTAGCCCAAACACAAAAAATTGATTTTACACATTCTTTGCTTTGGATTATTTTGGTGGTATCATTTTTGAGAAATGTCAGCAAAATTGCATAACAGGCATGAGCTACACAGCTTCAAGTGGCTTGAATGATGTTACTATTACACACAGGTGAAACATGTTAATTAGCAAATGTGGCAAAATCATTTTTTAGTGCATCAAAATGATAAACTGCTATGCTAACATATATGTGGCCCAAAGTTTTAACCCCTTTTGAGTGCAACCACTTTAAGTGCAATCATGATTATATTCAGCCTGATGGTCTTCATGAAGCCACAGCCAGCCCGCTGCCCACCAATTTGTTTGACTCATAGAGTTGTAGATATGGGCAAATCAACTACGAAGAGATGTGATTGCTTTACTTGTGTTTGGGATGATCTTAAGGATGAAACCACTGACTGTTTGCTATTTATTAGTACACATGTTTGTTTGAGGTAGACACTCTACTTCTAGTATTAGTGGGATGGTTGGCATCTTGCATGCTTCGAGACAAACCTCTAAAAAAAGATACAGGTGAAACAGAGTTGCTCAAATGATGCGGCTGAATATTTTAATGAATATTTGGGGGAAAAAAAGAGGGTATTCTGTATGTGTGCATGTGAGAGAGAGAGAGAGAGAGAGAGAGAGAGAGAGAGAGAGAGAGAAAAGGTGTGGCTGTCTTTCATGAATCCCTAAAGAAAAGCTGCATCTAACACCTTGCCCCAAAGTTGCCTTCCACAACCAATAATAGGTAAATAACTGCTGTTTTACTGTTAATGTTGATGAACGGTGGTTAAAAAAAAATATGTTCTCACTTTCAAGGAGGCAATTTAGTGGTCTATTTAGTTCGGCATGGAAGGCATATAAGAACATAAAGGTCTATTGTTTTAGCCAGTGTGCACGATGGGATCTAAATGGCCGTTCTCCTACAGGTAATAATATTATTAGCTTATTTCACCCGCATTCTTAAATGTAACAAGACTAATGCGGCCATAAAACAATTGTTTTATTGGTGTGTTGTCAGCATGACTTTGCAAACAGCTAGTTTATATACAATGACTGTCTGGTGTGGCACAGATTCACCAAGGGTTGTTAACGGGTTCCTTTACTCATAATTTAGCCACCGCTACCGCCACCATCATCAACTAACGAAGGCCCTGCAGCAAAAAAAATGTAACATTTGGCAGCGTCTGTTTAAAGTTATTTGCTCTGCGCCCATTTACCGTTTTCTCTCTCCATCTCATCCACTTACATCGACACTGGCACAGAGCCAAAAGGGGAGGAGTTTAAAGATATGGTTGGGCCAACCCCGTGTCGATAAAGAAAGGAACCAATGGGCTGCAGAGTAGTATGTCATGTGCTGATGGTCAGGAAATAAACTCCCATGCTGACTTTTTTGACGAATGCAGGCACAGGGACCAAAGAGAAAGTGGTGGTGTTTAAAAATTTGATTTAGCCAGTCCAGTCACATGGGTCACCGATCTACGAGTCTTAGTGGTCGGTCGGACCAGTAAATAAATAAATTAATAAACGTGTCGGTCCAAATAGCACGTCGGCTCAACGGGATAATGTCCGATACGTCCGATGGTCAGTCCTGCTCACACCCACCTGACGATTCTTACATTTGTCTGTCATCATTTGAGCAAAAGCCGTACAATAATATATTTTATCCTGTTTTTATTTCACGTTTCTACCAACAAACCACCAGCGTTCACAGCCAGAAACGCTTATTTTAAGCTTATTTAACGGCAAGTTTTTTTTCCGATCTCACCGGAACTATTTGTTCATTGAGGAATGAAACACAGTTAATCCAGTACATGGCGCTCTATAATTCACCGTGTCAAACAAGAGGATTAGGTAACAGTACCTCAATAAAAACAGACAATAGACTATACAAAACACCGTACCGTGGTCTACACACATATTAAGTATAGGACAGCAGCCAGTATGAATAAATAAATAGAAAGTAATAAAGGCAGTAATCTTTAGTAGTTGCAGCAGACATCATTGACAAGAGTGTGGGGAATGTGTAACAAAACACAAGTTCAGGCCTTAAACAGAACATGTGGCCCACTAATAACCCACCTTCAGCTTTAAAGATTAGTACCCCATGAATTCCATTCTTTCTTTTGCCTAACTCTGATATAATGGTATTGCTGTAAGCAGCTATTGCAGCTATAAATGTCGAATTAACCCATTAAAGCTGCATATACTAAATGAAAAGTGTGTAACTATAATTACTTACGGAGAAAGGTTGTTGGGAAGCAAAGAAAGTGGGGTGTGAAGCAAAAGTTGTAAAGCAACTTTATAGAAATACAGGTTTAAAACCATAAACTAGGATGTCTAGGAAATTAGGATGGAGTCGAATGAGTGTAGGCAGATTAAAACTCTGTACACAGGATAGGCCTAAATGCAGGGATTGGCTTTTAGAAGCAAATCACATATGTAGGTAAGAAATGTGATTGACTGAGGCTGGATGAGGTTTACATTAAGCATTGGACTGGCCTTACTGACTATACAGACGGCTGCTGAGTTAGTCTTTTCCATACATTCAAAGGCCTTTGATAATGAAAGGATATAGCATCAGGGAGAAGAAATACAGTAAACCTCCGACAATCGCGGGGGTTACGTTCCAAGAGCACCTGCGAATTTGTGATGTGGTAAAAATAAATCCTAAAATGAATATTTTTGTAGTGCAAACTATAAATATGCCCCCAAATATTTAATTTTAGCTTAATACATTAGCCTTAAAGAAACTCCTGCAGTGCTAGAATGTAAATAAAGATGCATGCACATTTTCTTTGGTATGTGCTGTTGATTTTTTTTTGCATAAGCAGGTAAATACAGTAATAAATTAATTTAATTTAGTGAAAACACAGTGCAGTAATAAAAATGAAAAACACAAATACACTCGACACTCTACTGGGGAATTTCTGGACTGTAACGTCAAAGGGCGGCAGCCAATCAGCAGCAAAGAGAAATAAATAACATTCTTGGATTGGCTACTTTCTTTTTTCCCTCTCTACAGCACACACACACCTGACACTTGGAAAGTTGGAAATATTTTTGCCATTTCCTAAGAATGTGCTTACAGGACTGGACAATTGGGCGTTGGGTGGCCTAGCGGTTAAGGCATCCGCCCTGCGACCAGAAAGTCCGGGTTCGATCCCCAAGACCGCTAGGCACCGCTGAGGTACCCTGA
>JBBPDB010028438.1:0-11980 GCA_037974465.1 Brachypetersius altus | reverse complement strand
CCCCCCCCCCCCCCCCCCCCCCCCCCCCCCCCCCCCCCCCCCCCCCCCCCCCCCCCCCTCAACAAATGCATACTACTAGAAGGACCAGGTGTTCTGAGCCATTTAATAGCACTGCTACAATACCATCATTTTCCCAATGTGCTTTTTATATTCAGAATAATGTATTAAAAGAACCCTTTTAGATAATCTGCTGTTTAATTTCGCCGGGGAACTCCAACAGTTACTGTGGCTGAAGTGATAATGACTGTGTGGAATCATAAACAGAAATCCAACAAAAATGTCTGTGTGAGCAGAAGGAGAGCAGACCTGTAACAAGAAGCAGGTGCTAAAAATTAGTTAAAAAGGCAGCTCTTAATAGAATGTTAGAAATTCTACATCAGAACACACTGCATTGATGCTATTTGATCATGAATCCTTATTTTAACTCTCGAATGATTTGAAGCAAGTGCACTGTCACACTGAAATACCGAAACTGAAGATTCAAGATTCAGGCCAGGACAGTAGAGTGGGGCGGCTTGGACTCACCTAAAGAGGAGCAGAATGATGAGGGCCAGAGACAGACTGGCCAGGGATAAAGAGTAGCCCACTGTGTACATCACCCTGAAGTAGGCCAGAATCAGCATCTGATATTCCTGTGGAGGTGAACAAAAAGGGCCAGTTTCAGTCTGCATACAGCAATCAAACGTCTTTTCATTCCCACAAGACTATTATTTTCTGAATGAAGTGTCCATCTGTCATACATGAACAAACACAGCACACAGAAGCTGTGAAAAGTGCACTCTTTCACCTCATAGTGTTTTCTATATAGGGGCTAACTAGTGAACAAGGTGACGTTTAGTTAATTCCGGACACTCGGGATGTTATGTTTTTACTCACTGTTGCTAAATTAGTGCCGGATCTTGGCAATTTATCTCGGTCACATTAACACACGTCTCGTCTCTCTATTTCAGACACAGCCCGCACAGGAGGCGGGGTCTGGGGGACCCATCAGGTATTCCAGGCATTTGCCTGGTGGGTCGAGGTCAATTTTGGGCCGGCACAGAATCCCGTCTGCCGGCCCGGATCGCGTACCACCCCCACCCCCAGACCGTTTCTTTTTATTTTGTCCCAGTCCAGCCCTGGCTACTACAGTCCTCCACGGGGAGAAAGAGCATTAGTGTCGATACTTAAATGCCAGTTTTGTATCTGCCGGTTCACGGAAATCGCTGGCAAACTGCAGCAATTTTCAACAGGCATGGCAGTGGGCAGCCCCTCCCCCGGCTACCTGGAGGACTCAATGTTCACATGACAGCCCCATAACTCGACCAGGGAACAACCTAGCACCGCAAAATTTTACACGGACCCTTAGCTCCTCCAGACCTATCTAATGTGGCCGGTGGCGAATGCCCCCCCCAGCCCCTCACCCCCGCAGAACAAGCACGTCGGTCCCGAGAGCACAGACTTTCCAAGTCGTGACATGCCAGTAGATCTCTGTGAGACCTTTCCAACGAGCCCTTATTTGCCCCCTCAGCCCATGGTGATGCGGAGTTATTCGCCCAAAACCTTCCTCCATTGATCTCTATGGAGGGGAAAAAGCATAATCAGCCTTTAAATGCATTGTCAAGTTCTGAGTTAGCTAATAATAATAATAATAATTTAATTTATAAAAAGCTTTTCAAAAAACCCATAGATGCTGTATAATTTCGAGTAGACGAAGAAAACTGAGCATTTTGTTTGTCTACGCAAACTTAGCGCCGCAAAAATTTTATGAGGGTCCCTCGGCTCTGCTCCACAGGGAACCGGAGCAACAGCCGCTGAGCAATTAAATTTTTTATTAAAAGTTCCCGTGTATGGTTTTACTGCCCTGTAGTATCAAAAAGTATCATCCTTAGTATCGTGTCGAGTTTGAAATTTCAGTATCGTGACAAGCCAGCTTAGGACCACACATCACCTCATTTGACATATTTGTGAGCCTTTAAATTTTACAGCATGTTTCTTAAGAGCAGCAACTTTTCTTTTTCACTCTTTAACTTATTATTGTTATTTCAGTAAATAAAAATACTGAGGGGCAAGGAGCAAACCACCACGAGAGAAATGCTGATAAGATTAAATAAATTTGTTCACACCCTTCATTCAAAGCCTTTGTCCTTCACATCTTGAGTGGTGTGTAAATAAACGAGCGGGTAAACAATTACTGGAACCTCCGGCTTGGTTTGCAGAATACCAGTGTAATGACAGCCTCAAGTCTCAAACGCCAAACAAATAACTACAGCACCGAAACCCTTTACATTCCCTTTCTGTTATGTTATCGCTTCTCAGCCTTTTGGCTAAGATCAAGTGTTCTTATCAGTTTAATATCTGGTGGGTCGTCTATATGGGAACCACATATTAAACTGATTTTTAGAACAGGGAGACGGAAAAAGGGGCTTTCTCTGTCTGTACTTCCAGGAATGGTGCACCTCCTGAGGCAGCTGGTGGTCTACTGGTTAGGGAGTTGCCCCTGTGATCAGAAGGTTGTGGGTTTGAATCACACGACTGCTAGAGGCACCACAGGCACCGGTGCTGTACTCCTGACTGCCTGCTGCTTCACTTGGTGAACTGATTAAATGCAGAGAAAGAATTTCATGCTGTGTTGTGTAACGTATGACAAATGTTCACTGAAGAAAATACTGGAAAAAAATTATGTTTTTGTCTATTTAAATTCTCCGTGAGTGCAGGGATGAAGTCGTACTTGTTCTCTTTGCTTGCTGCCGTCAGCGTTGCACTGAGAGTGATCTCTCCAGGTGCGGCTGGTGTTGTTAGTGTGCCACTGGCCATCTGGACCACATTCCCGCAGTACAAACCCTGTCCGCACTGCAGAGGGGGGAGTAATATGTATATTAATTTATTCATGTTTTCCTTTCCCATTTCTGTGGCTTAGCTGTGTTTTTATGACTTTACTGGGTTCGTGTCAGTGACTCGGACTTGGGTATATTTCGAATAACACCAAAATTCAGGCTACATAACTGTTGAAGGAACAGATCTGTGGCACAACTCGAGGAACCCCTGCACTTGTATAGAATCACATTTCATGTCCAAAGAATATTTAGAAAACCATCTAGCACTAATTTAAACTTCTGAGCAGGAAAGAAAGTGTAATATGGCACTGATGCATTCAAACATTAAGATCTATTTAGTACCTTGATCATACCAGGGCAGGTACCAAGGGCAGGGCACTTTGACGGTGGTGTTGGGCGCCCCATCTGTCCAGCAGGCATACATATCAAACATACGTCTGCAGGACAAACCTGGACGGAGGGGAAAGGATGAATATGGATCAGACCAGCTGTACTGCTCTGCACTTCTGCTTTCTTTAGAATTCACTTGCTGTAGGTTGAAGCCACACACTCAGAAACACACAGGTGGAGTTGTTTTGGGGGTGTACCTGTCGGGACGGGCTCTGAGTTGATCTTCAGAAGGCACTCGTTCCGATACCTGTTCCATTCTTGCACTGTATCCTTTACCGTCTTCCCATTCACACACTGAAAGACATACAGATATGATGGCATACATGCATAAATGGACAGTGATAGAGGACTAATAGAGGACAGTAAACCATTTTTGGGCTTAAACTAAAAATTTTTTACATTATTGTTCCTAAGTTTTATTCTTATACTTCGTTTTATAATCAAAATAGGCAACGCTTCTTCTGCAAGATCCTACATCAAATGTTACTATCTGGAGTTCCAGTCAGCTGCTACTGAGAACAGAAACCTCGTGCTGGCTGTTTATGTTTGGGGCAGCGCTGAGCAGCAGAGGTTCATTTCGTTCAGGGGTCTGATTGCCTTGCTAACCGCCGCCGAAACATAAATGACACAGAGCGTACTCTGTGTTCTGGATCGTGTTTATTCCTTGTGTTTCTCTGACCTGTTTCTGGACCTCGGATTACCCTTTTTGCCTGGTGGACTCGACTTTGACCGGCTGTTGTTGGATTTTCTGGTTTTTGACTCTTTTCTATGTTTTTTGATTTTTGCCCTTTTTCTTTGTGGACTTTGTAATAAAATAAAACCTCCTAATCTTGTACTCTGCATTTAATTGCAGATTCATTACACATGTATTCAGATTTCTGATTTGTTCAACAGGGGCTGAGTATCAATCAATTAAAAAAATTTGCGGTCCAGTCACTTCTATAATATATGGGGAGGGAGAGGATACGGTCGAGTCGCCTTTCAAACGTGTGTCGGAGAGAGAGTCTGTGATGTCATGGCTAATGTGGCCGGAAAGGAAGAAAACACACAAAAATAAACACAATGCAGATTCATAAAGAGACTTCAAGATATTATAGCTCATGTCAATTATAAAAAAGGAGTCACTGTTTGTTGTGGTTCAATTAAAAATAGAGGTGCAGTGGGCACTAAGTCAAAAGATTGCTGATTCAAATTCATGGTGTGAGTCTGCTTTTTTTGTTTTGTTTTGTTTTTATCAGGGTCCGGGCATCTCCAAACACCGGTTTGATAGCAACCACACTTTGCATTTTTTTCCCAGAAATGCAACTCTCCCTGGAGTCCGGACACAACTAGTGTTGTTATAAGCACCAAAACAACCATAATTCATTTTTACATGAACATGGTTTTACTTATCTTTATCTATTTTAATTACGCAGCCTGTTTTTACACTCTGATATATACAAATGACCTTTGCTCTTATTGGCTCCATCTAGATCTCCTATAAACACTCTGCTACAGACTCTCTGGTAATAACGACCCTATTTGTCACTTCAGCGAGAATGGTCTGGCTTATCTGCTCCAGTCCAAACGGAGAGTCATTTGCATGCGTTTGTGACATCACAGCCATGATGTATTCAAAGTGGGCTGATTTGTAGCCTAGTTTACAAAACTATGGACTGGATGGATAAAAGCGTCTGCCCTATGATTGCAATGTAATGTAATGAACAGCACATTTGAAAATAAACCACTGCATTACTCTTTTTTATTTGAGTTTTTTTTTATTTTCTAGGCATGCTGTTTGTTTATCTGCCCAAATAAAAATGATGGATGGGCGTGTGTAATGATGTCCTGGTGATGGAGGGGTACCTCAGCTCTGCACAGGACAGATAGAGTGAGGAAGATGACGAAAGGGGTGCTCGTCATTACTGAGACAGGCACCAAGATGGAGGGCCAAACATCTCAGGACTGGGCTATGACCCAGCCACACACAGAGCAGCCCATCCTCTCACAGCTGCAGGCCGTCAGATAGCACCTACAAGAGCGTAAATACAACACAGCATGAGACAGCAAGCTTGACACATACAATAAGGAATACAGTGCTGAGCTAAAATTACAAACTTTAATAATGATAATAATAATAATAATAATAATGAATTTTATTTTTAATGCACTTTCCATTTAAAAACAATCTCAAAGTGCTACAAAGAAAATGTACAGTGTAAAATGTACATTTACTGTACAGTGTTATACAGAAACAACTACATTCTACTGTAACAACTGTTTGAGCACTGGCTAAAATCTTAATCAACCTAACAAGGAACTTGTTGTCAAAGTACGGAACTTTTACTGTAAGCTACACTATATGGCCAACTGTATTGGGACATCTGACCATTACACCAAAAGGGACGTTAATGACACTGCATTCAAACCCATAGACATTAATCTGGCTTCCACTCTTCTTGGAAGACATTTCACAAGATTCTGGAGTTTCTGTGGGAATTCGTGTCCATTCATTCTGTAGCATTTATGAGGTCAGACACTGATGTTGGAGAAGAAGGTCTGGATCACAATCTCCGTTCCAGTTCATCCCAAAGGTGCTGGTTGGAGTTGAGGTCAGAGAGGCCACAGAGTTGGAAGCATGGTGCTGTCCAGAATGCATTGGTCTGTTAAAGCATCGAGATTGTCCTTCACTGGAAGTAAGGGGCCCAAAGCCAGAAAAACAGGTGTGTCCCAATACCTTTGGCCATATAGTGTACATGGTGTTACTAAAATCTAACATTTTCCAAATGTACTATATCCTGCATTATCTTCATATTAGGGTGTAGCTACAACACAATAACTAGACTGTGTTTGAGCTAAAATCATACAACAGTCAACAACAGCACACAGTGTGAAATTCTCCTTTGCATTTAAACAATTTAACCCATTCCTGGGCAGCCAGGAACACAACACCTGGGGAGCAGTGTGTGAGGACGGTACCTTGCTTAAGGGTACCTCAGTGGTGCCACTGACCGTCCTGGGATTCGAACCCACAGCCTTCTGATCACAAGGCCAACTCCCTAACCACCAGGTCACCAACTAGCAGAGTGTTTTGATTTTGACTGACCCCAACACAAAGAGAATACAAATAACAAATCACACGTGGGTCTTTCATTTAAATGATTACTTTTCTTAATATTTTAAATTACTAATCAATTCAAAATGCTTTTAATCTATATATTAATCAGTTTATTGTCTTTTTTGTGGTGGCTTAGCCCATCCGTGCCCCCTCCTGACACGAACCCATCCAACCTCAGTAGCGTCAAGAAGTCCAGTAGATCAGTAGCTGAAAGTTTTATGTAACGTTATATAAGGACAGCACGTTCTATATATGTATTGTCTTCTTTAGGAACACAAAGTGGAGGCCTTAGCGCTGTCCTGGAAGCAGAACAAACAGCACGAGATCTGAGCAAAAATGCTGGAACAGGAAAAAACGTGGCAGAAAAACATTTCATCCAGAAAACAATTGTCTCAGCAGTAGTTGCTGAACTGGGCCTGCTGATAAATCAAGGTCCTGGTATTAAAGCTTCACTAAATCAATGGCGGAGTTCAATCGGATGAGGAAGGCCATTTCATCTTCCTTCCAAAATCAACTTAGCCGATGTCATTTAACGCCAAATCAAAGGAAACAACAAGCCTCTTAATCCTGGAGAAACGTAGCAGCGGCCGCAGAGACCGCACGTCCGTTTAAATCATGAATGATGGAGTATTCCTCGTTCAGTGAGAGATGTTGTGCCAAACAGAGCGGAAAAATGAAGCGGATACAAACTCCAAAACACAATGCTTTGACTTTAGAAGTGCCTCCGAGGAGAGGCGCACGTTGAAAAGTTTCGTGGCTAACAAATGCCATCTACCCTGGCAGGTCCAGTGAGAGTCAGATGGTTAATGTCAACAAGATATAATGTGAATGTATCACAAATTTGCTTAATAAATAACTGAACCTGGGTGATCTCCAGTGCTTTAATCAAAATCAAAATCAGGAAACCTTAAACATCCTGAAGGAAATTGCTTATGTAATGACTGCAAAGACACACAGAGACAATATAAACAATTTAAAAGTTTAAAATAAAATCGAAATAAAAATCAGTAGAAAAAAACCACAATATGAAACTTTATACAGAAATGCTGGTATAAATAGTATAGATAACACAGTGGACTGAAATCTACCTACACAGATGGCAGTTTGGAGAGTGTTACAGCAGTTAGTAGAGATTAGCAGTAAAATTAGTGACGGGCCGATCCACATTTTTCCAGTTCCGACCCGATTCCGATACACGACTATCGATATCGATACAGATTCCGATATAACGCGTCTTCTCTAGATAGTTTTCTGTCCATTTTAGCAGCAACAAGATGGGGAGGAAAGATTTCCGGTGGTATTAGTGAAGCTCCTTAAAGCTTGAACTAGACAAATTTGACAGACAGGTAATCAGGTTCAAAAACAGGCACTGCACTGTATTCAATGTCCTACCCTCAAACATTCCTTTGTATTATTTACCTCATTTCCACTTGACTCCTGGCCAGGTTAGATAATCTAAGCCTGACTTCACTCAAAGGACACTTAAGCAGCACTTCTTGCACAGAAGCCTCATAAAAGCTTGATTCTTTCTTTGTGTTTTTCAAGGCGACCACTTTAATTGTCCATTACATTTATCATCCAAAGTGACTTCCATTCCCTAACTACAGGGGGCAGTCTGACTGGAGCAACTTGGGGTTAGGGGTCTTACTCAGAAACCAAGTGGTGGTGCTGAAAGTGGGATTCAAACCCATGACCTCTTGGGACAGATGTAAGTATCCTACCCACTAGAAACCCACCCAGTTAGCGAGCAGAGAGTGTTATGATTTTGACTGAATACAACACAAAGACATCACAAATAACAAATCACACATGGATTTCCTTTAAATTTAAATGATTCAAATTATTACTTTTCTTAATCATTCTAAATTACTAATCAATTAAAAATATATTTATTCCATAAATTTTTCGTGGTGGCTAAGCCCATCCGTGCCTCCTCTTGACACTTAGCCCGTCTAACCTGCTTAGTTTAAATCACTTCAAAGTAGTTGAAGGTAGGATTCGAACCCATGACCTCTTGTATCCTACCCACTACGCCATGAGTCGAAGCATGACGTGGCCTGTTTTTCTCCAAATGAAAAGCATATCTGTTACTATTCCCTGGGTGCCAGTTTCCTCCAGAGTGAGGAGCATCTGTGACAGAACAGTTTTACTGAATCATCGCATCAAATTCCAGTTAGACCACATGCCACTCAAAACATCAGTGAAGCGAGTTTAATAAAATCCACTGGTCTCTGATACCAACCAGCCTTCAAACATAGTCGCTGTGTAAAAAAAACCCCAAGAAGTCGATAAGATTCAAGATTCAAGAGATATTTATTGTCAATACCACAATATACACAGTATACAGGGTATCGAAATTCTGTTTCACACAACCCCCATAGTGCATTCTGTCTAAGAAATAAATACATGTAAGAATATAAAAACTAGGATCAAAAATTACCCATAAATATGGTGGTGGTGGCGGCGTAGTGGGTAGGATACTTGACTCTAGACCAAGAGGTCATGGGTTCGAACCCCACCTTCAGCACCACCACTGGGTCCCTGAGCAAGGCCCTTAACCCCAAGTTGCTCCAGGGAGAGACTGTCCCCTGTAGTTAGGGAATGGAAGTCGCTTTGGATAAAAGCGTCTGATAAATGCCGTAAATGTAAATATTACAACAGATTTCTTCATATTTGAACAAATCCAACCTGAATTGGGGTTTTGAATACATTTGGGTTTAGGAGAAAATTGATGAACAGTAATTGAGTAAAATTACACAGAGTCATCATGATATACTTTCAAAATTAAGATGTTCTAGATTTGCAGATGTAGACTTATGGGTTCCACATATGTATTAGAAATGCGTTCCATTGAAATGACTTGAGTTGGATCAACATAACCAGAGTTTAGCATTGCCCAACCAAATAATGGTTTTTAGCTATTGCTTGAGGTTTCCTGGTATTCTTAAGTGCTTAGCCTCATTTCTCTATTGATATTTATTATTTCCAAAACAGCAACCTTTCCAGGGTTAAGTTAAAGTAACTCTAAAAAAAATTTAATAACACACTGACTTTCCAACATTTTTTAAAACTAAATAATGGCTGTAGCACCCGTTGATATACAGCTTTACAGGTGTAAGAACAGTTGTGGACTACTTAAGCACTGATGTACGTCGTTCTGGATAAGAGCGTCTGCTAAATGCCGTAAATGTAAACGTCCAAACACCGTCAAATGAGTCTAAAGTGGGCTTTAGACTAGAGACCACCAATTCCCTATCTGAGTTATTGCCAGGTATAGGCTAATGGTAGTCTATAGACCATACTGTGTATTTTTATATGCTGTTAAAAGATCATTTAGCATTATTCAGTTAAAATTGCCCATCCCCCAAAGCTATGAAATCTAGAACCAGGCCTGGTTCAGTTTCTTTGGTTAGCTGCACCTACACAAACCCGTCATCCTCCGTTCACACCCTTGTGAGCTTTTCCCCTAGTGCTTGGATCCCACCAAAGATCTCGTCTTGCTTTAGCCTTGAAGGCACTGGGAGTCCTTCAATCTTACACAAAATGACAAGCAATTCCACCGAGAGCTAACAATGAAGAGATGCTCAGTCATTCTGCTGGTTTCACTGCAGAAAAAAAAGAGCGAAAGCTTTTTCTTCACATTTTACTGACATATCTGGGTCGCCACAATAAGGAGAAACATCCAAAGCCTTAAAGTCCTAAAAAAAAAGGTAATCTTTGGTGTCTGATGAGCTCATAGACACCCATTGATTTCTGTCTCCATTGTTCAACAGTGAATGCTGAAGAGTGGGCTGCGTTATTGTTTGATTTTTGTTTACTTCCCAGCCTTCTGAATAACTGAGTAAACATGTTTAGATGGACGCTCTCAGCAACATCCTGTCTCTGAAGACAAGAATCTGTGTTTGCCGGCCTGCGACAAACAGGTAAACAGATGACATGACAGCTAACAAGGCGGGAAAAAACAAGCCAGAGGTGATAACATAGAGGCTGGATCTCAGTTGCAAAAGTATGATGAACACAGTTTTAAAAATTTAAATGTAAAATATAAAACCAGCATCATTTAGCTGTTTACCATTTAGAATTTGGCCACATTAACATACTTTGTTTCTGCACTGTAGGGAGCATCCATTTACTTCCACTGTAAATCTTTGCAAAGAAAGCAGCTTAACTGTATAAAGTTATCAATATTATTAAAATCTAAAATGAATGAAATTTTACATACTAACCTGTAAAACTTCTGTTTTGAATTCCTTGTTTATGTGAAAATCAATACATTTCCACATCTTCGCCTGTCCAGCCTACAGTAGTTAAGCTCCACCCATTCATCCTATAGTTATAAAGAGAGCTGCAGCCAACGCTACTTCTTGAATTTGGAAGTTCATTTTCCGTGAAACTAGACCAGATTTCAAATAATAGAAAGAAGAAGAAAGTGAGGGCGATTGAGAAAGAAAGAATACAATGTCACGGAAGGGGCTGCGAAGCCCTGTCCCGGAGCTACCTCGGAGCAAACAGGCAGGGAGCCAAGGATCCTTTGCAGACATGAATTTATTTTGAAACTTAAGAAAGGAAAATTGGCACACGGGCCACTAGATACAGGTACAAGATAAATAGGCAGGAACCAGAAACCCCAAACATAAAGATGCTCTGAAAGACGATGGAGAACTAAAAGACACAGACTTATATACGCAACTAAATCAATGGGGAAACACAAGACAGCTGAAAACCAAGGAACACATGACACAAGGAACTGAAAACCACATGACAAGACCAGACACATGACTACATAACAAAACCCCCGAAACACGTATCAAAATAAGAGTCCCCCAGAACATAGAACAGAACCAGAATAAGACACAGTAGAAACATGAATAAACCCACCAGAAAGACAACAGATACATAACACAGGGAGAACTGAACAGGAATAATAACCAATACATGAACAGAAAAAACCAAGAACAAAACAGAACCATGGAAAACCAACTAAAAAGCAGTGGCTACTCCCCGCCACTGACCAGACCCGTTACATACAATGATGTAAAAAGGAAATGAAATGAATAAAAAAAGAGAGATTTTAATACAAAAAATGCAATGAGGAAAGAAGAAAACAAAAGAAAGGGATGACGAGGCTGAAAGGATACAATGGTGGAAAGAGAAAAAGCTAGAGAAGAAGAAAACAAAAAGAAAATAAATCAAGGAAAAAAATTCTTTGAGCAAGGCTCCTAATGCCACCTTTCCCACATCTGTCATCTGATGAAATTATGTAAATCATTCTGGATAAGAGTTTCTAATGAATGCTATTCTATTCACATCATATCTGATACATCTGTCTATGAATTCTTCCCTTTTTTCTCCAAGAGCTATGAACCAAGCCAGCACAGCTCTACCTGCATTTATAACATACATGTTTTAAAATATAAACGAGAAATTAACTTGGATTTGTGTGTCAACAGAGCGTGGAAGGAAGCCAACACATCTGTGTTATAGCTCTGTTGTGTTTCAAGGCTAAATAAAGCAAAGGAGTTAAAATCTACTTTTCTCACCCTCTCTCTGTCTCTCTCTCTCTCTCTCTGTCTCTCTCTCTCGCCCTCTCTCTTTCTCTTTCTCTCTCTCTCTCTGTCTCTCTTTCTCTCTCTCTCTCTCTCTCTCTCTCTCTCTCTCTCTCTCTCTCTCTCTCTCT
>JBBPDB010028437.1:0-29919 GCA_037974465.1 Brachypetersius altus | reverse complement strand
GACAGTCTTACAGTCATTAGTTACAGAGACAGTCTTACAGTCAGTAGTTACAGAGACAGTCTTACAGTCATTAGTTATAGAGACAGTGTTACAGTCGTTAGTTACAGAGACAGTCTTACAGTCATTAGTCACAGAGACAGCCTCCCTGGAGACATTGAGTGTTTTGCTGAAGGACACAATGGTAGAAAATGGGGGTATTCGAACCTGCAGTGTTGTGGTCATCGGGTTCACAGAGAGGAGTTTTACCCTCTACACCACCCTTCACTCGTGGTTCCCTAAAGAAATCTCAATGGATTATTCTTTGAATCGTTGGCCCAAACACAGTCCATGATTTTGCTCTATCAATGTCCAGACAGGTTAGAGTGAAAAGTGAAGGTCCAGGGACCTGAGTCCAGTTTGAGAGCTGATGCTTTACTCTGTAAGACTTGTTAAATACTAACAGAAGATTCCTTATATTTCCTGTAAAACCCAAGTTGTTGTTTATATTTTGGAGGATGAACAAAGAGAAAATATATCAAAAATGCTTACATTTTACCTGTAACTCAGAGGGTTAAACATGTCTCACCTCGGCTGAGCAGCAGCATTTTTACACTCCATTTCTGTTTATTTCTGTTTATTTATGCAAATAAAGCAAAAATCTTTCAATGGGCCAAAAGTGAACTAACTCAGTTTATTTCAAGCCAGATTTATTTGTGTGTGTCTGTGTGTGTTTATGTATGAATGTCTATTGTGTTATTTTAAGCAATCTTATATCTAACGTAGTGACATTTTACTATTTTGATTATTCCGCATGTTTTCTTATTTTTACTTAGAAATATATTTTAAAATTAAGTAGCTATGTCCTAATATTGAGTTGTTCTCATTTTAGGCACTTTTCTGCAATGTGAAACATTTCCTATTAATAATAAACTCTACAGCTGTTAAAAGTGTATGTGTGTGTTTGTATGTACACATTAAATAAAAAGTGTGTGTCTGTGCATTAATTACTCTTCTTCAGATGTTTATTTGTACTTAGCACTGCCTTTTAAAATTAAGAAACTTTCACTAAGGTTTGAGTTGTTCTGGTTTTTAGGTGTTTAATATAAACTCTACAGCTGTGAAAGTAAACCATTTTTAAACCAGCGCTAAACTGCGAATAGTGCAGAGACACGTCGCCTCTCACAGAGACCCACAGGAAGTCTGAACATCTGCTTCAGTGAGGAAGTTCTCCAGCAGGTGTTTATTCGCTAAATCATGGTTTGGCTGCTCCGTGCTGGGTGGGGTCAGATGGAGGGTCTGACTGAAACCATGCCGTGATCCAGGTGGAGTAGCTGTGGTGGTTCAGCAGGTGCTCAGGAGACGTTGGCTCCGGACACACTGAGTTCCAGCTGCACAGGATCAAACAGACCTTCTCCTGAAAACACAACCAGGTCCTGAACACACTAAACTCTGAGACCCACTGAACACTTACACCCACTGAACACACTGAACGCACCTGCCGGATCGAACTCTGTCTACACTGTAAAAACCGATTTGCTGATTTTATTTCAAAATAAAGTGCAACACGGCTGCACCCCTGTTCTCCTTACGCAACAATGTTTGTAATTTTAACTAAAAAAAAAGTGCCTTTACAAAAAATATGAATTTCACTTTTACTACTTAAAACTGTATCTTTAGCTCCTAATCCGTACAGTAACATAACGCTGAAATAATAAGGCTGGTTTGGGTGTTCTTATTTTCGGTTATTTGTTTGACTTTTTTAATCGCCCACCTCAGAAACACCCAACATGGAAACATCTCTGCACTAATGAAAAGTTGCAACCGAGAGCCGAAGTGCGAGAAAGAGCGTGAAGGAGGCTGAGCGAGGAACACAGTGTCCTCACAACACTACTCTGAGGTCTCATGTGAAAGAAAAAACAACTGTTGTTCCCTAAAGCAATAGTTGGGGTCCATAAAAAGACGTGGGAAGAGACTGGATTGTTGATAGCTGAGGTTGGGTAGAGTAGTGGATAAGATCTCTGCCTTCGAAGCAGAAGAGTGGGCGACACACCACACATTTAAGAGTTCATGAGAAGACTAACACCACGTTCATCTCCATCTCAGCCATAAAGCGTCTGTCATCTGATGTAAATGAAAATATAAATAAAGATAAATAAAGTCTATTATTAACTGTGTTTTATTAACAATCGGGGGCATTGTTACAATCTGCACTGCACTGAATTAAAACTTTAACTAAACTGGACTAATAAGTCTCTTTTTAAAAGAAACGTGCGTTTGGACAATGTTTAAATACTGACAATATTAACACAAAAAAAAACAAATCGTTGAGGTTTGAGATGAAACTTAAAATTTCTTGACTTAATTTCTTGAACTGAGCCAAATAAAAGGGGTTTGGGTTTAAAACCCCCTGATCTTCAGAACCTGTCCATGGATGTTCCTTTAAAGAGATGTCAAATAACAATTGTGAGTGTGGAGAATCATTTAAACATTTTAAATGATGGTTTTGTGTTTGTCCTGCTTCATCACACCAGACTGCTCATATGGGGCTTGAAAATGAGTCACTGGCTTTAATATGAGTCATACAGTAAAATACAGTTTCTTCCTCTGATCAGAACTCTGTTTAATCCACCGTTAGTTTAGTTTAATTTATCATATTTAACCCAAATCTGTGTGTATGTGTGTGTGTGTGTGTGTGTGTGTGTACGCACAAATGTATGTAAGCGTGTATATACATATACACTATATGGATGAAAGTATTGGGACAGCCCTGTTTTTCAGGGTTTGGGCCCTTACTTCCAGTGGAAGAACCTTTTCTGTTCCAGCAGGACTGTGTCCCATAGCACAGAGTGAGCTCCATAAAGACATGCTGGAGGAGTTCAGTGTGGAAGAACTTGACTGGTGTGGAAGTTGACTGGTGTGGAAGACCTCAACCCCATCCAGCACCTTTGGAATGAACTGGAACGGAGATTGTGATCCAGAACTTCTCGTCGAACATCAGTGTCTGACCTCATAAATGCTCTACAGAATGAATGGAGACAAATTCCCACAGAATCTACAGAATCTGGTGGAAAGTCTTCAGAGAAGAGTGGAAGCTGTTAGAGCTGCAAAATGGGACCAAATCCAGATTAAACTCCATATCTTTCAGACTCACTGTGCCTGAGCTTGCAAGCTGGTTGGGAACCAGGAAACTACTTTTGCAGCCCATGAATGCAGGAGTGGAAGACCTAGACTAGTTTCCCTGTAACAGTGTACTTCATAGAGTTGAATGACCGTCCACAAAGTTCTGACATAAAATATAGTGAATAAGTGTTGCATTTTTATTTCCCCCTATGTTAACTCTGTAAAACTGCATTTCAGATCAGTAAAGGATTAAACACTACACAGCAGGCCAAAAAATGCGTATGTTTTATTTATAAAGGCCAAAAACATCTGGGATGTAGTTTAAAGTCCTGGAAAAAATTCAGATTGTACCCAATTAGCTGTTTTCCCTCCCCAGGGTCATGTGACTCATTAGTGTTAGAAGGTCTCAGGAATGGAGTGAATGGAGAGCAGGTGAGTTAAACCTGGTGTTCTCGCCCTCACTAGAAAACTACAAAACCCGCAAACTGTTTGCTGAAGACAAGCAGACTAAGGACATGCATTACTTGAACCGTGTCATGTGGTCTGATGAGACATATTTGGTTCAGATGGTGTCAGGCGTGTATGGTGGAAACCAGGTGAGGAGAACAAACACAAATGTGTCTTGTGTCTTTTATTTTATTCTTAAATTTTTTTAAGTAGAATTATTGTTTCTAACTTTGCACAGTCAGTAAGGAGCGGTTCAGGATACATTTCACTGTGTGTTGTACTCGTATGACTGCATGTGACAAATAAAGTATCTTGAATCTTGAATCTTGAATCTTGCCCACAGTGGAGCCTGGTGGTGGGAGGGTCATGGACTGGAGACATCATTGTTTTGCAGTTGTACTGTAATGAGTACCAACATTAATGAATTGGTCCGCACCCAAATTCATGCACATAGATAGATTTTCTTTTAACTTTACTTTTGAACACTGCCAAATAGAGCTGAACTGGCTTTTAACCTAAATTAATATACAGGTCACCCACAGGGATTATTTGACACCAGAAATTTTAAATCAACATTCTAGTATGATTGGTCTGCTTTCTCACCACTAACTGGTCGAAAGGCAGGCTGACAGTCACTCGGGTGAGTTTCTGTGTTCAGCCTGTACTTGTTTTTGTGGCTGAGTGAGAAAAAGCGTCTCACTCAGATCCGTGGAACGGAAAGGTCGTTTTAACTGAGTCTCACTCAGCTGGGGATTTTCCTCACAGCAGGACACACAGAACTCAGATCTCCGCTGTAACCCAGCATCGTATGGGATCTCCAGAAGTTTGTCCTGGACCACAGGGGCAGATCACCCCTCTCTGGACTGGAGAACGGGTCTGGTATTGGGGCGGGCCGTGAAGTTGAGGGGGCGTGGTACGCAGTGACAGAAACGCTGAGATCAGTCCTGCTCTGATTGAATTCAGAAGCGAGGCTCCGGCAGGAACCATATTTTTAAATGTCATTATTATTTTTCTTTTTAAGGTTTTCCTTTCCTGAGTGCTGGTACTGAGAGATCTAGTATGAAGTTCCTCAGATTAGGACACATTTGCGCAGTGAAGACTGAACACTGGTGCGCATTTGTCATACCGCATACACCAATTCTGGCTTGTGTACCGCTTATATCGATCCCTGAACAGATAAATATATATGTAAGCCTTAAAACCCAAACCTGCTGTTCTACTAGGTGATACTGATATACTGGTTGTAATGTCCATACTATTCTTCTCACACAATTATTAAAATGCACAAAAAGAATCCTTATTTAAGCTGCTATTTATGCTTAGTCATACCGTTATAGTGTGTTTACTGTTTGCACAAGAACTAGGAACGCACAGATCTCACACCATTTTACACTGTTGCAGTCTATACTGGCTATTCTGGTCATACTGTTTATATATTCCTTGCACATTTTTGTCTTTCATATATGCACAGTGAGCTTGAATCTCATTTACTTCTTATTTGAACCATTTTTATTTTGCTTACAATGTCTTATATCTGTAACCTGTACACTGTGGAACCTGAGCTGCTCCATTCCGTCTCACTGTATACTTGTGGTTGAGATGACAAAGTTCTCTTTGATATGAGATTGACCTCATTTATCATAAGGTTTATTATTATTATTATTATTATTATTATTATTATTCTAACAGCACGTCTTTCCGCTGCTGGAGTTATCCATACAATAATAAGAGTGTTTAAATTCTAATAATTAGAATTTCTAATCTTCTCTAATAAATCAGATGAAGCAAAGGGAACAGAGAAATAAATTCTGCTTTTTATTTGTATTGCAATACACACCTATACCAGTATAACACTTACAGTGAATATTACTTAAGTATTATGAATATCATACATTATACCATGCCCTTCATTAACAGATACACATTCTTATAGGGCCTTCAGGCTTAACAGTTTGTGAAAATGAATTTAAAAAATCAGCCATAGAGAAACATATCCAAAAGAATGAAAAAGGTGTACTTTTAAAAAGTAAAAATGGTATTGAAAATTTAATATGGAAATAGTATGCAATTGAAAAATGAGTATAAAAAGTTTACATCACAATCATAATCCTTAATCGAGATCAAAGCCAGCATTTTTCCAAGGATGGCCGCAGTATTAGACAGCTAAGATGTCAATTGCGTGCAGCTACTGCGTCTCGCATGACGGAGCTTTTCTCTAATTTCGAGTCGAGGTCGGTGGCGGTAACCTGATCCACTCCGAAAGCTCGTTCGTGGGCTCTGAAATATTTGAGAAATATTTTAATACTTCAGACATAAAATCATTTCCCATAAAACAAAGTTATATTTGCAGGTCAGTAAAAACTGCATGGCCAGCTTTTGCAGTCCCCCACACAGCACCATCAGCCAAAGCCTTCAAGTACATTCAGCAAGGTTAAGATTAAAAAATCGTCTGTAGGCTTTTTCCATCGCCATTATGTTTGTAGAGTACAGTAACTGCTTATTTATTGATGCAAACTTCAATGAGGTTTGGTTGGATTATGCACTGGATTACATATTTTGGTTATACTTTATCCATAATTTGTGTTTGTAAAAATCAGTGACTAGTTTCTTTGTTGTTTTGTTTTATTGTTATGTTGTAAACACTATTCATATATTCATTAGCTTTCAAGGTTTATTTTTGACCAGGAGAGCATCAAAAAGAGAGGAATTCATTCCAATCCTGATAGAAACAGTTGTACTAATAAAGTTCACTGCAGTTAAACTAAGTTGTTCAGTTGTTAAACATTTCACAGGCTAAAGTCGTGGCATTTTGAGGAAATTGTCTTTTTTAAAGTCGTTTTTCAGTCACCTCACGGCATACAGAGAGCGGTACGTACTCAAGGCATTCCACATTTAATAAAACTATACAATCACAAAATGTCACTGGACATTTATTACTGTTTCTTTTCCAGCTGTAAGACTTTTCCGCTCAGTGATACATTTCCTTAAAACAGTCGACACCAAACCAACACCACACAACCATCAATAACAAAAACAAAAAGACATTTATATGAATCGCTATTCAAATCTAAGTGCCCTAAAATTACACTCACAACTACACCAACACACAACAGACTGCTGGGGTCAGTTTAAAAAATACTACTATAAAACTATGTTTTATGAAATGTACCTCTGTTCTAGATGTAAAATGAATGTGAAAAAAACAAAAGGCTCAAAGTTTGTAAGTAAGGTTAAAAAGTGTGTAAACAAAAATAAATAATCACATTCAAACTAAGCATCCTGTCTCTGGATTGGCTCAGGTCACATGACGAATAAGGTAACAGTGTGGACCTCATTTCTTACTAAGTGGTTTACAGAACTAAAATAAAGTGGTTAATGTTCTAAAATAATATGATATTTAACATTTTGCATTACTTCCCAGCTACAGAATGTATAGCTGGGAAATGAGTATTTTGTGAGCTAATAGAATAATTTGAGTTATTTGGCTCATCAGTTTTGTTACAGTGAGAAACTTTGTTACAAAGTTACAGTGAGAAACTATAAAACTGGACAGAGATACAAAGCTGAAACTAGGTCATTTCAAAGCAAACCAGATAAAATCGAGCTTTTCCCCGAAACAATACCAATTATTGAACAAACCTTAACTCATCCACACTTTGAGAGTCATCAGGACATTGAACACGATGGTCTTCAGGAACAGAATTCTTAGGAAAAATATGCTCAGCGTCAAAAGATTGGATGTTCCATCTGAAAAGCAAGGATATATTCAAGACATTTTATAAATATTGCCATTTTCATAACAATACACATGTAATGTCTAACAAATAGAATCTCAAATCAGAAAAAGTGGAAATTCCTAAATTTAATTTGACTTTTATTTCAGTGCAAGCAGTTCGCTCATACAAGTCCATCCCTCACAGCAACGGTTTTCCCAGATTGTGTGCAGTTTTCCATGTACCTTACATTTACAATAAAAGTTTATAATAAACTCTAGCTCATCTTTTCCCCTACAGTCTGCATTAGTCAACTGTTGGACTGTGCAACAATAGAGGTGCTGCTGGTAGTAACTGTGTATAACGTTTCATATTTTAGTTCCCCTGTTCCAGTTTTGGAAATCACATGGCTTTTAAAGAAATAGTTTGGAACGATCCTGCAAGGGATGGACAAATAAAACTGCAGAGTAACAGACAAAAGTTAGATCACTTACTCTCTTCAAAGTCCTCACTCTCTTCTGTTAATTCACACGTCTGATTTTCAGCTAAAAGAAACAAAAAGATTGTTACATAATTAGTTAATGAATAACAGTTCTGGAGATTCTTCAAAAGGTACCATGAAAGATTCTTTTCCTGAAACAATATCATTGCTTCCCAAAGGGACAACGTTGGTGGTTCTTTCCAATTTTTTCCCAAAACATTTACAAAAATGATTGTATCGTTGTTTGAAGACTCTTTTAAAATCTGTTTCTGTTTGTATTTTTTATCTTAAAGTGGCTTCAGGCTGAGAATCATTTGTGTTACATGATTTTTGAGACTAGTTCACTTTCTTAACACTGTTAACTGTATTCAATAATTGGTTGTTTGTGATGGTTTATGTGATTTGTTCATATATTCTTACCTGTGCAGTTTGTCTGACCTATTTGGACCCTGCTATAATATGATTCATCCTGAAATCGGACCGCCTCAGGACCTGTCAATGTGTTATTGGTGCGGTTTGCTTGTGTGAAGCCAGTAGCCAGGCAATATTTATTTTCGCCTTTGGAAATCTTGTAGAATTCTGGTTCTTCTTTCCGTTCTGTAAAAACAAAAACAAATATTTTGCATAAATAAATGGCACATTAAATCAGTCTTCCGCCAACTGTGCCATCTAAGCAATAAGCAAAGGTTCATCATTTATTTGTATACAATCATGCCATGAGTGGTTTTTGGAAACATGGTTTAGGAAGAGCATCGTTAAAAGTTTTGTACTGATGGTGAGGAAGTAAAGGCTGAAAAATGCAGTCCAACCTTGAAAAGCTGGGGTGTGGAGCTCCAG
The DNA here is from genome assembly GCA_037974465.1 of Brachypetersius altus. Classification (NCBI taxonomy): domain Eukaryota; kingdom Metazoa; phylum Chordata; class Actinopteri; order Characiformes; family Alestidae; genus Brachypetersius; species Brachypetersius altus. The sequence continues at coordinate 21,342 of JBBPDB010028437.1, read as the reverse complement.
TCCTAGAGGTCGTGGTCCAGCACGTTTTAGTGATTTCCCTGCTCAGAAACTCCTGGTTCACATCACCAGTTCATTGCCAGCTTTAGTGAATGTGTCTGAGGAGGAGAACCATCAAACTGTGCCGGACACCGACCCGCCAGGACCGGAGTTTGACATCCCTGCTAAAAAGCGAAACCTAGTAAAACATTAAACAACTATTGCAATTTAACCTTAAGTCTTAGTAACCAGTAAAATGTTAGTAAGCAACATTACACATAACAAAATAAATTACATTGCTTGGGTAAAAACGCCACTATTAAAACTGATCACATGTTGATAATGTTATTGAAAATGTTAGGTAACATGCTAACTGACCACTTTTGGTTCCTTTTCATCTCACACAGTGAGTTTATGGGATGCAATAACTGTACGCAGTTCTTTACGAAAATCCTACAAATAAAACCCTAATATTCTAATTATGAGACCAGTTTCAGTAAAGCATTTTCAAAATGAAGCAAGGTGAAATGTGTTATTTTCTATATCATTTATAAATGATAGTATACATTTCCTGTTCTGTTTTAACTGCATAAGATACTTATGTTTTGATCATTTTTTTTATAGTTGCACAAGTTTCAAGTTTGGAATAGTACACTTGAATATTTATATTTTAGGTGTAATTTTATGTCATGAAATGTTATTTTCTAAAAACGTTTTTTAATAACAATACAATGGCTATCCTACTTTTTTTAAATAAAAATGACCAGAACTTACTCGACAGCACAGTCATTTTCGTGCCCTTCCCAAAAACAACTTTCTGATTTTGAGTCACACAATTCTTTACCTCCTCACAAAAAACAGGCATTAAGTGTTATTGTGATTTGAAAATGAATTTGATTCACATGTATAGTTTTACTGAACTTTGCATGAATGTAAACTTTGGCATCAGATTACATTTCTTTATTTTTTTGTCAATAACAACAAAGATGCATACATCTGTAATAACAGTTCATTACTTTTAATCTGAACTGTTATTCTGCATTGCTAAACAAAGCATTACTAAACAAAACAAAGTATGTGCATTATACACATTTCTAATCTGTAAAAGGTGGTATTAGTATAAATTTGCAATTGTATAGAGTATAGTGTAGATTCAGCTTACTGTTCTCAACACTGACTTTTATTCCAAATCCCAAAAGTATCTTGAAGTCATTCACACAGCGTGATTACATTCTACAAAATCTCTCTGAGATAATGAGATAATGAGAGTTTCAATTTTGGAAAAATATACTTGTTATTTTACATGTTTTGTCACATGTAAGTAACTAAAATGACAAGAACTTACTTGATAGCACTGTCAGATCGGCGCCCTTTCCAAATATTATTTTGTATTGATTTTGAGTCACACAACTACTGATCTCCTCACAAAAACATGCAGGAAGTTTGACCATGATTTGAATATGAATTGGAATTGTACATATATTTTACAAAATTTGCATAACATATATTAATATTCATTTTTATTGTCATCAGCTATCCAGTACAATCATACCTTTGCATAAATGGATGGAATGACATAAATCTGTAGTGTGAATCATCTCTTACTGATAAATAACTGTCATTTTTGAGAAATAAAATTTTTGACAGCACAGTGAGTTGGCTGTCATTCCTGCATGCAACATTACGTTTATTTTGAGTTACATAGATCCTGACATTTGACCGCATGCCGGCAGAAAAAAAAATTTTTTTTACATTATTTTTACAATATTTTTTTTTAGCTGAAATAGATTTCATTTTTAATTCTGCATAGTAATGTTTTTTAAATGCTGTTTTTCTTTTTTAATGTGTTGTAAGCCCCCCGACAGATTACAAATGGATAAATAAGTGGATGAATGTTTCCCCAAATCCTATGAAGTCATAAAGTTATTTTTATGGTCGATGACACTTTTGAAAGTAACTAAATCTTTACTAGTCAAAATAAACTAAAACATTTTTGCATCACGGATTACATTTCTTATAAACGTCTATGAACTGATTGTAAAAAAATGATTTTCAATGTTTAGGTGTAACATAACCATCAATATTAGAGCATATTTAATATTATTTGTTAGAGATTTCATATTATATGTTTTGGATTAACTTACGTGAATTGTCACTTTTATCCCAGTTGCAAAAATTATTTTGAAGCCTTGATTCACACTGCATGAAATCATACTACATTAATTCCTGCATTCATACATTTGGGTGCTTCCACTTTAAGTATACGTAAGTAAACCAAAAGCAAAAGCTACTTAGGTGTAATTTTCTTAGCTTGAACCTTGACTGTTTTATTCTTAATTGATTCTTAATACAGTATTTTTCTATTACAATTTCTTGTTCACAAATAGTTATTTATACAATCAATAAAATATTTCAAGGCTAAAAGTACTATTAACTGTCATAAGTAACTGAAACCTTTTCTGATCTGTTATGCTTCTACCTTGTTCAACTGTTAGTCTGGTTCCTCTTTGAAAATAGATCTTATTCCAAGTGTCGGTCACACTGTGTCAATCCACCTATCAATTACTCTGTCTCTTAATGTTGTTTGAGTATTCTAGTAACTCTCTAAATTGATACAATCAGAATACTTATATAAATGCCTATTTTTTTATTTGTTTTTTCTCGTCATTTGGTAGCTAAGAAAATTGATAAAAGTGTTATTTTTACCTTTGTATTGCTTAAACAAATGTTTGCAAGGCATCATAAAGGTCAGAAAATCTAAGAAGAACTTAAACATCAACACAATATGTACATTTGTAATTTTATGAAGTACAGTGTAAATTCTGCTTACTTTTCTCAACACTGATTCTTATTCCAGATCCAAAAAGTATCTTCTTGTTATTCACATAGCATGATTACAATCTACAAAAACTTGCTCAGGTAATTGGGTTTGGAAACATTCACCTGGTAATGTATGTTTGCTTAATATAATATCATGTAATTTCAACTTTCAATTGATTATAGTTCCATGACATTAATAACACAAATAACACAAAGTAAATCTTTGTTTTCATACACCTTTAACAATGAACGGAAAATCTATAACATGAACATAGGTGATTTTGTACTTTAAACTGACATTTTAAATAATTTTACTATACAATAAACAACAAACACAGCATGTTTTCATAGTGTCTTGTGTAAAGTTAATTCACATTTCTTGTCAATTGTCTCTTATTTTGTTTTGGTTTTTTTTGTTTAGAAATTTATCTCTCTGACTGTTTTTAAGTAAAATCACCAGAACTTACTTGATATCACTGTCAGCTGGGCGCCCTTTCCAAATATTATTTTGACTTGATTTTGAGTCACACAACTACTGACCTCCTCACAAAAACATCAAAGCATGTATATTGTATTTACTATATTTAAATCTGTAACTCTGTCTTTTATAACTATGCAAATTTCCTACTTGTGGGACTAATAAAGGTTTGTCTTGTGTAATCTTATCTACTTGCTATATATTATGCTGTAAACGGTTGTCCAGTAGACAGACCAGTCATTTCTGTTAAATAAATAAATAAGTAATAACCTTACTTGACTGCACAGTAAGCTGAGTGCTTTTCCCAAATATAACTTTCCCTCCACTTTGAGTCACACAGCTGCTGAAATCTTTACAAAAAGGCTCTTGCAGAAAGACCTAAACGCACTGATTTTTTAGTAAAATTCTAATATAATGAATATACTATAAATCTTAACATTGTAAAAATGTTAAATGAAGTAATACTTAAGTAATTAATGAATGTTTACTTTTTAAAGGTATAACATTTCTGTATTCAAGCAGGCATACAATTTGACATTTGTTTATAAAACGAAAGATTAAACTTTTTTTAAAACATTCATTTAATTTAACAGTCTGCAAAGATAGCAAAAAGCATTATAAATTCAACTTACTTTTTTCAATCGTCACTCTTATTCCAGAGCCGAATATTATTCTAACGTCATTAACACAGTAGAATGACTAAGCAGGAAAACAGCTTTCAAAGAGATTAAACTGGTATTAAAAATAGTCTTTTAAATTATTTTCCCATGTTTATGTGCATGACTTGTTTATTATTTTAATTACTGTCTCAAAAGAATTCATGTCTCAATTACAAGAATTTGTTATTTAATTCCACTTCAAAATTCCCCGCTTATTTTTAATGTTTAAATTATATTTTCAATTATATCGTATCAAAAATATTCATTTTATTATTCACAATTGGTTGCTACTTTGGTATTCCACATATTAGTTGCGTTTTATTCACGTATTACATCCCTTTTACTTACTTGGTAGCACATATAAATTATTTCCAGATCCAAATAAGATTTTGTCATAGCTGTTAGTCACACATTATGTGGCATAAAATCCAACATGCTGAATGTACAAAATGTCAAAAAGTGAATATATTTTCGTTTTTCTAAAGGCTACTTGACTAGATGGCTTTTTATTCTTAATGCATAATACAGTATAAATTGCACAATAAAAGCTTGTAGGTCCAAAATGTTAACTTTTTGGGAGAAGGACAAAAACATTCTTAACTGTAGGTTAGGATAAATTTTTTTGTTGTTGTAATTTTTGGCAATGTTGTGGTACATCAGGGTCTTTTGAGACAATTCCATGACCTTGTATTTCCAAAATGTTATCTTCAATGAAAGTTGATGACCAAAATATGTAAAAAGAACCTTCACCAGTAAAACCAATTGTTAAACAGTAGCTTTAGATTTCTTAAGTGTACTTACTTTTCTCAACATTGAGTTTTGTCCATTTTGCAAAAACAATCTTATTCCCACCCATCACACAAACAGTAACTTCATCACAAAAACTCACTGAACTCCTCTACTCTACAATAGTCACATCTTTTAAAGAATTATTTATCTATTAAATAAAATTAATTTTCAGTGTTTCACTGATTCCTTATTCATTTCAGTTGAATAAATACCACAATTTACATTTAGGAAAGCATTATTTATCATGGAGATTAAGAGAGATTTGATCTATTACCAATCAAATGCTATTCAATATAATAAATTCTGTTTGTTGAATTCTCAAGCAAATTTTTCATTAAGAGTTACTTTGGTGCAACTTTGAACTGACAGTAGCTTTGTATCAAAGGTATGAGTGTACTGGATAGCTGATGACTTATTGAACTGACCTTTTTTTCTAAATAATATATTAAAAAGTTTGACTTTTTAATATATTATTTAGATACACAGATATTTAGCTGTTTAAAAATCAAGATATTAGGAACCAAAAATTAGCAAATGGTTAGAAAGTATAAATTTTTAATTACATACATTACTAACTACTACTTTTAGCTATTAACATAAAAAAAATCACAACATTTCACTACATTCATACATTTTCTGTATTTTGAAATGCGATAATGAAAAGTAACCTGGAACTTACTTGGTTCTACAATAAGTTTAGTTCCAGTGCCAAAGAAAATCTTATAATCACTCATCACACAGCCACTGCACGTTTAAAGTTATGACTGCTTTAAAGTAATGAAATGTTATTTTCCTCATAAACACAATTTATGGATATTATCACTCACAGCTACAATCTGATATTTCAGCGCAGACAGAAGCTGCATAGCAGTGCATAATAAAATGTTAGGTAGTTTTTCACTATTTGAATGCTTTTAAAAACTCAGACTGAGCTAATTTCAACAGTGAAAGTACACTTAACTGTACATGTTAACGGCACAAATAGAAGTTAGGCAAAAACTAACGTAATTAAAGATTGAAAGAAACTTCTCTGAGAACAAAATGTATCTGAAAACATTTTTACTTACTGGATTCAACACTGAGCCGAGTGCGCTTACTAAACAGTATTTTAAACCCATCAGTCACACAACCAGTGACATCAGCCTAAAAACATGCTCCGCATAAACAGCAGAATAAAAAAACTGTCATAAATGTTTACCTTAGCAAACTCCAGATCATTTTTACATTCCAGTTGTTTTTAAATAGTCAAGACCAATCTAGCCATCTATATTAGGGTATGTTTAATAAATGATATATTTATTACATTTACAGCTACAAATATTTACATTACATTTATATAGCACAGTTTATGATACAAAGAACTTATTTACATGAATAGTTAATTTTGCTCCAGCTGCAAATATGATTTACCAAAACCATCATTCACACTGCAGGACATCATGTCACATCAATCCCTACTGTTTGTGGGTATGAGCAGTTCCACTTTTAACATATAACTGTCTTTCTTAAGTTTGATTTTTTTTTTTAACGATAAACACGTGTATTGTTGCAGTCATGCTAGGCTGAATGTTTAAAGTATAATGTTGGTTTAATAGCGATAGACATTCAACATTGTACTAAAGAAGATCAGTATTTGTCAGTGTGTGTATTAGCCTATTAACATAACCTTTGAAAAGTTTACAGAGTATACGCAATCACAAAAAGAATACAGGATATACTGGAAATACATCAGTCTGAAATAATTCCATATTTAACTGAAAGTTCATTCTACATTTCTAATTAGCATTAATTAAAGTTTATGTAAGCTATAGGTTGCTTTCTTTGAATGAGCTGTTGTTAAAGATTTAATTTGAATGTTATAAGGGTACCAAGAGAGCAAAAAAAATTATCTCAACTTAATCACTTTGTTCAATGGTCACTCTTGTTCCTGAGCCAAATATGATCTTATTGTATTATTCACCCTGGTATATTATTCACAAATTGGTATATAAAAATAAAGCGATGTGGCATTTATTCACAGTTTAAAAGTCTTGCAAGATTTTAATAACCAAAAGCCTAAGTACTGAAACGAGCTACATAACTGAGAACATTATAGTAATTTACAACAATCTGATATATATCATATATATATCACCACATATATCAATACTTATTAGTATTATACTTACATTAGAGACCAAGAGTAACCTCGCATCAGTATTATATATATTATAGAATTTATATTTTACAGCTACTTATTTTAATTTCACATTTACATCTAGTCAGTTTCTAGTCAGTTTTATATGAACTTACGTGAATTAATGGTTAATTTTATCCCAGATGCAAAGATAATTTTGCCGAAACCTTGATTTACACTGCATGACATCTTATTACATTAATTCTTGCATTTGTACATACGAGTAGTTTCACTTAAAGCATAACAATTGTTTAATTTATTTTTTTAATGAAGATTACAAGAAAAGTGATAAGCTCAACTTACTTTGCTCAATCATCACCCTTGTTCCAGATCCAAATATTATCTTATTGAAATCATTCACACAGTAGAATGGCTAACCACAAAAAGCCTTTTTTTTAAAGCTGCATTTTTGAAGTTTTCATTTACCTGTATCATTTTGTAAAACAAAATTTCATAGCTTTATCAATTTTTGATATTTAAAATTAGTTTGTTATTCTGCAAATTTACTATTATACATTTTTATTAGCAATACAAGCTTTTGTTCTTAAATACCCTATACAAGAATATTATTTAATATATTTTAAAATAATATACAGAGATAAATAAATCACACAAATATGAGAGATTTGAATCATTCTGTACTTACTTTGTACCACATATAAATGAGTCCCAGATCCAAATAAGATTTTGCCATAGTTGTTAGTCACACAGTGATTTTTTGTGGTATAAAAGTGTTCTTTAATATATTCCAATGTGGCATTTATATATATTTATTTTCAGGTTTAAAGTCTTTTTCATATTTCATATTCAGGCTAGATGTTGATTTGAAATCAACTGAACAATCCATAACATATTTGGACAAGCAAGAATGGTCATAACTTTGAGGATATTATAATAATTCACAACAATCTGATCCCCACTTACATTAGCATTGATACTTAGTGACCAAGAGTAACTAACCCATCAGTATTAAATACTTTATATAATCCTGTTTACAGCTACAATGTATAGCATTTCACATTCACCACATCTGTCAGTTTCTAGTACATTTCATATGAACTTACATGAATTAATGGTTAATTTTATCCCTGTTGCAAAGATGATTTTGACAAAATGACACTGCATGACATCATACTACATTAATTCCTGTACAGATGAGTGGTTTCACTTCAAGCATAAACATATTTTTAAGCTTGAATCAAAGAACTGTATCATTTAATTAATTTTTTTTAAAACAACATTCGACTTAAATTCGACTTACTTTGTTCAATCGTCATTCTTGTTCCAGATCCGAATATTATCTTAATGTTGTCATTCACACAGTAGAATGAATAAGGACAAAAAGAAACAATTTTAAAGAGATAAAGCTGCACTTTTAAACCAATTACATGTTTTTGCGCAATTATGTCACTGTTTTATGTTTCCTAACTCAAATTAGTAAAAAAAATATCTCTTTTTAATATTTGCAATCATTTGTTAATTTGTTAATTCACATTTTTTTAAGGCTATTTATGTTATTAATTGTTCCAAACCTTTGCTCTTAAATATGCACTACACAAATATAAAGTTTATCCAAATGTAGATCATTCTTTCTTTACTTACTTAGTACCACATATAAATGTGTCCCAGATCCAAATAAGAGTTTTTCGAAGTTGTTAGTCACACAGTGAATTTTTGTGGTATAGAATTAACATGTTGAATCAACAATATTGTGGTCCATCATGGCATTTTCATACTATCTACTGGGTAGACTGCTATTACCATATATTTATCTAATATTATTTCTATTTAATGACAAGACGTACAAGTTTTGTTCAGACCACAAAGATATGTTTTAGAAAGATTTGGAGACAATGTTCCATACTAAACCCTTTTAGATATTAGAATTTCTAAACCACATTAGATGTCTAAAGTCAGCTTACTTGTCGCGATTATTTTTTTTTAGTCCACTTCCCAAAGACTATCTTATTCCCGACTGTCACACACAAACTAACTTCATCACAAAACCTCACTGAACTGCTCTACAGAAATTCTACTGAGATGAAAAACAACACTGTTACTCAAAATTTGCAATGAATGGAAACTACTAAACATATGAACAAATGAATGTCAGTATTAAATAAATAATTTACTACAGATGGTAGCTGGGTTGCTAATTACTAGTAAGCATTAAATTTGTATAATTTGTAAAACTTAAACACTGTAAACTGTAACTGTAAACATTCTCATTTCTCTTTTTCCACAGGTGTAATTTGGCATGTTTTTTGACCTATGCTCACAATCAATAAACTTAATCTACCAAAATAATCAAACTTACTTGCTTGTACTATAAGCTTTGTCCCACTGCCAAAGAAAATCTTATTTCCAGTTGTCACACAGTCAATACATGTGTAACAAAATCCTACATATGGCAGTTATAAAATTTTAAACTTTCGTTAGCACTCATGTTCTAAAAGTAAAATCTACTCAACATATAGTAGCATAGTATTGCTTCTAAAGGTCTAACAGTTACACTCAATTATTGCTATTATTTGTAGTAGTTTAAACATGTGATCGAATATTATTTAGAAATCACTTGCCACTGTGTGCTACTTTTCTTAACTTTTAATTTGCCTTTTTACAATTCCTGGTTTGTTTTCTTAACATTTCCATTGACCAAGAGCAACTTAGCCAACAATATTTAATAAATAACACATTTACATCTGTCAGTTTCTATATAAACTTGCATGAAATAATGGTTAATTTTATCCCAGTTGCAAAGATGATCCTGCCCAAACCTTGATTCACACTGTATGATATCATACTACATTAATTCCTGTATTTTTACATATGAGTAGTTCCCTATAAGTATATATTCATTTTTAGCTTGAATTGTCACAATTCTTATTCTTAATTCATATTTGTTGAAACTTTCTTTTCTGGAATTTCTTGGTCAAAAATAAGCTTATTTCTACACTACAGTAATACATTTCAAGATTAAAAGCACTATCTATTGTCATTCATAGAAAACTTGGTTCAATAAATAATTGTATTTCAACCTTTTTCAACTGTTGGTCTGGTTCCACTTCCAAAATAGATCTAATTTGAACCATCAGTCACACTGATGTCCTTTGATATTGGACACAGTGTAACTGACAATACTTTAGTACTATAGACTTTTAAACATACATTCAGCCTTCATACTGAGTACCAAATGCAAATTCATGAAAATGGAAATATTGACTCAAAGTCAAACTTACGTGACTGAACAATTAGTTGAGTTCCTCTACCAAATATTATCTTAACTCCAGTAGTCACACAGACCTCACACCCCTTACAATAACTGTACACATACAAATTAATTTACTGGAGATAGTTCATTTGTATTCAGGAGAATATACTAATTTGTATACTTAACAGGGTTGCAAAACTTTAAATACATTACTGACATCTATTGCAAATGGTAACTTTTTAGATATAATTGAAGTATTTAATGCATACCCATATAAATTCATAATAATGAATAACTGGCATTAAAGTGAAATTTGTTTTGAGCGTGAATTCCTGTAATCTGAGTTAAACCTGTGTGATTAAGTGCATAAATAATTTTTTGTATTATAACAGTATTATTATCACACATTTCTAAAAGAAATAATTCACATAGATGTCTACATCAGAAAAAAAATCATATTATGTCTGGACTAGATTTGACTCACGTGCATTTATAACTACTTGGATTCCATGTCCAAATATGATCTTGTAGCCGATATTCACACATTCAACAGACACTCAACAAAAACCTGCATCTACCCACCTTAGAAAGTCAGTAGTCCATGATGTAAACAAAAAATACTTTCTATGAGCATTGATTATTCATCAATTTTTATATTTTATTATTGTTTGTGACTTATTCTCCCCGATTAAAATACACTATAAATGTATGCCTTTTTAATGAAGTGTAACAAATATTATAGGTCAAACAAATAAATACTCACTATCTGTAACTGTCAGTTTGGCTCCAGTTGCAAAAAGGAGTTTCCAGCCTCCTGATGTCACATATTAATACTGCATTCCAAAAAAAGTACCACTACAATACAGCTGTATTATAGTCTAATGAATATTTATATATACAAGATATCAGTTATATTACATTACATATATTAATTTTAGAAAATGTGTTTATAGGTAGAACTGGTTACCTTGACTCCCTCATGGAAGTTTACCATTTATTTTGTTTATTAAATGCACCTTTCTTACATTTGATTCGATATTTTATTTCTTTTGTAACTTTTTTTAAAAGTGATTTCTCACTTTACATGCTATGCTAAGTAACAACTTAATATTATACATTTTGTGCTTTTCTTGTTTCTGTTTTCATATACTATAAAGTTTTTGAAAAAAATGACAATTCTTACTGGTCTGAAAAGTCAGTGTTATTCCACTTGCAAAGATGAGCTTGTTGTTGGCGTAGTTCACACACTAACTAATGCCTCAGCAAAAACACTCTCAGGACTCTTACACACAGATCCAAGCATACAATTTGTACTAATTCAATTCATATTCAGTTTTACTTTATTACCAACCATTATAGATTAATAGCTTACTGAATTTAAAAAGTAAATAAATAAAATATTTCTAGTTCCAAAGATTATGCAGTTTCCGTAATTCACCCACTAACAAAGACCTCAGCAAACCACTGTCTCTTACATTTATATCATTTTTAATTATACTATTAACACATATCAAAAGGTAATTTGGAAGTTATCGTTCTCTAAACAATTATGTAATACATTGTATATAATACTTTTCTAGCACTGGGTTATGTATAACTTGACATAATGTGGTATAATATGCCTTAAAATCATTTCACAGCTCATGAGCCATAATTCCTAAGCATTTAATTACATTTGATGAATTGGTCATTTCAGTATGTAAAATATTTACAATTTCAATAATATTAAATGGCAGTTAAAATTTACTTACTTGATGAGACAATCAGCTTTGTTCCTTGTCCAAATATAAGCTTGTTACCATACACACTGTGCATTTCACCATAACATAAACTTTAATATTCAACTGTGTGACTAACTTATATAAAAGTGCTGTTTAATATGAGGGATGTAATGATGCATTGAAATCATAAAATCGCAATGCAAAAACATGACCAATACACTGTGGAGACAATTCATTTTGATATTTGATGTAACTTCATTTTTTACAGTGTTAAACCAGTGCAAATCAACAGGCCAGTCCAGTACATTCATGTCATTAACCACCCCACTACTTTCAAGCTCTAGTCTCATTAGTAAATAATAAGTAATATTTCCTTCATTTAAATTTTATACCCAATATTGTAAGAATATTGAACAGTTTTCAGTCTGTGTACTGAACTGTGAGCTCTGAATCTTCAACTGAACCGACTCGTGAGTTGACTGCGTCAGTACACACAGTCGAAATTATGACTGACCTAAGGTTTATTTTTCATGTGATCGTACGCCATGGTTTCTGGGGATTAATGAAAACATCTAATATTGTCCTACTGTACAATTCATTATGTCCTAAAGTATGTTAAATATCTTATCGATATCTGACTAAAAACAGATAATGATACACAGCAATCAACCTATACTTACTGCTTTCAACTTTCAACTTGATTCCTGTTCCAAATACTACCTTCACAGATCACACAAGTTAATATATTTTACAAATACTTTACTCTGCCTATTTTTTGTCCTTATGTAATGGCAGCAGTTATTTTAGAAATCTCTTACTCATATTCAACATGTTAAAATACATATCGAGATATGTATTCCTGGGTAACCTGATCTAATAAAGAAACTTCATTCTGAGCTATCTGCACATCTATACCTGTGTCAGTTTCATCAACAAAATTAATATGCAAATAGAGCATTAAACATGCATAATATTAAACATACTTAAACCTGAAGAAGCAATGCTGCTTATTTATTACAGGCAAACCAGTTAAATGTGCTTCGTATACCTTTACCTAAAATGTACATGCTTATAATAAATTAATGTATGAAATTTAATTTAATCGCTTACGTGATTCTACATATAGCGCTGTTCCTTTTCCAAATATGAGCTTCCATGAGCCGTCATTCACACACTAGTTACCCCCCCAGTAAAAACACTCCAGGGACACTTTTATTCTCTAAAATGTTCATGATTCCTCCGTTAATTGTTCTTATTAATAAAGATTATTATCATAATCGTTACCATTTATGCTATTTTTTGCTGTTTTTTCTGATTAATTATATTAAGAAAGATACACATTTTTTCCAAATGGGAAGGTTTTGCATTAAAAATCACTGCCTGGTTTTACAAACAGCTTTGTTCTTTTTCCCAGAAACTTAACATGCATGATTCTTGAAAAAACAATTTGGCATTCTATGAATATGAACTGTGACATTAAAGTAAACTACAGCTGTAACTCTATTAATATCAAATAGAAAAAGTAAGTATAATAATCGTCTAGACAGAATTTGTTTAAATTGTCTAATCCTTTCTCTAGAAATGACCGAATGCCTTGGCCTACTTGCTTCTATGAAGAGTTTTGTCCCTGTCGCAAAGATCATCTTCCGTCCATCATTCACACATTGATTTGAACTTTAGCAAAAAATGGAGGATTGTAAACACTTTGTAGAGCCAAGTAACTGAAAGCACTGAAACTTGTTTGAAGTACAGTACTGAAAACTGATATCAGAATGAATTTTTAAATTAATATTACAGCTCTGTATTTTTCATGGTTACTAATTTAGTTTCTTTTAGTATAGAACCAGTGTGACCTATGTGGCTGATTTTAATTATTTAATTAATTTGGTTGTAAAAACATTATAATTGTCAGAGTGTCCTGAAGTCCTGATACCATGTTATTTAATGTGAATAAAATCTTTTGTGAGAAATGACATTTTCTTACTTGATTCGACATAAAAAGTTATTCCTTCACCAAAGATGATCTTTGTTCCACCAAAATTCACACAATCAAATCTGATATTACGAAAACCTTATACACCCTAAACATCTTTTTATGTGTTCATTTATTTTAAGGACTCCTTTGTAATATCCCTTTGTAATATCCTCCAGTTGTCAGTATTTTGAAAGAAACTAAACTTTAAACTACTCACATATGAAAGTATAATCAATTCAGTTACTTTTGCTTTATGGTTACACAGTTCGTTTTAAGAAATGAAAACTTCTTACGCAGTTCAACATATAAGGCAGTTCTTCTCCCTAATATGATCTTCTGGCTCCCAAACATCACACAGTGAAATACTTCTCAATATAATACTACTCAACATTCTATGCATGTCAATATGTTTTCAAAGAGCTGCCAAATGTTAAATGTTTTTTTTATTTTAGACTTTTACTCTGGAAAACTCCACTGAACCTTTGACATCGAATGTTTTTTCACTGGAACATTAGCCACTTTTCATGGAAACATTAGCTACATTTTAGCTCATTTTACTGATAGCATATACTTCTGAAATGTAATACTACAGAATTGTGACAAATATATTTAACAATACTTGCAATAGTAAACAACTACTTACTGGAAGTAACAGTGAATTTGAAGCCCTGACCGAATGTAAGCTTGTCCACCAGAGTCACACAGTGGTGTGAACCTTAGCAGTATCTTTCAACAGGTTGCACATGTTTTATCTTTTTTTTTTCAATCATAAATTCTGTCAATCTTGAAGTTCAAGGCTTAATTATTTTCTGGCTTATTTGAGGGATGTTGCTTTATTGGTTTCAATGACTCGTATTTGTTATTTAGTATAATTTAACTTATTGTTCTAGATAAAGCAACATGTAATATGCTGATACATCTAATACGTTGATAAGCATTCACAGCAGCGATAAATACTAAGAAGACCGCAGTTATAACGGACACAAACACACCCACCCAAAAAATAAAACTGTATTGTTATGCTACAACAGGCCACTACCTACCACTGTCTGGCTAGGTGTTATGATCCTTACCAATAATAACTTGCTAGATCATCCAGTTGTAAAAAAATGTGAACACTTTCAGTTTATAATAATATTTGGTACATTCAGCAATTAACCATTCAGTAATGAACAATTATAGTATATGAGCTGACTGCATGAAAGATCATATTTCAAATGACACTTACTTTTTTCAACTATCAATGTTGTGCCAGTGCCCATAATGAGTTTGTAAAGTCCACTTCCACCAGAGTGAATGGAAGAGTGAATCAAAAATATCCTATCAGCATTTTTTTATCACTATGCATAATTCTTTGACATTTTTTAGTTAAAATAAAATGTACAAATCCTAATGTAATCCATTCCTAATATTGTATAGCTTCTTGTAATCAGCAATTAGCCTATATTTGACTGTTACTGTTTAGATGCAACCTATAAATGTTTATTTATAATTGGTAAATTGCACTTTTCTACTTAATTGTGAATTTCTTACTTGACTCTACATGCAGTGCAGTCCCTTTTCCAAAGATGATCCTTCGGCTCCCATCATTCACACACTAGTAAACACTGATGCAAAAAGATTTCTGCCCACATCATTTGGTATAAACAGAAAATTATGTTAAATCTATCAGTGGTTTCTTAAGGTAGAATGATTTTAATACTGAGAGATTCATATAATCTTTTTTCTGTACTTTTTAAGTAATACCTACAGTTGTCTTAGTGCTCTGATCAGATTTAATAGTTTAGTTGGGTCTCAACACCCTGAAGAAATCACGTTCATCAAATTGGAAATCTATTAAAACTTTTTGCTCTGAGAACTGACAAAAGGTTCAAAAACTTGGTCCACTTTTCCAATCATCTGACCATCAACTATTAACAAATTTACACGGTAGCGCTGGTTGTACTGAATCGACAGTCATCTACAAAGAAAACAATTTTAGGACCACAGTACACCTAAAATACTACTTTACATTATGCTCCACATTATACATTTGCTTAAATGCTTCTACGAATATTCGTAATCTTTTAAACCAATTCTGAGATTTCACCACCAGTTACTGAACTTACGTGAATCAATGATTAATTTTGTTCCTGTTCCGAAAAGAAGTTTTCCAATTGCACCTCCAGTAGTCACACAGCATGACACCACACAACAATAAGCCCGATCTAACGGAGAGATCTCAGCGAAATTTCGTATTTCAGGAAAAAATTGGTATTCTATGAAGTACTTTGTGTCTTATGCGGCTCGCCTACGAAGCAACCAAAACATAATACAACCTAGACTAGCTTAACAATAGAGCTGAAGAACATAAATGACTCCATATAAATTCATTTTGATGTAAATTGATCATTCTACCCTACTGTGTTCTGACCACAGCAACTAGAGCTACTACAGAATATACATATATATTTCATTTAGTGCTAGTTAAGAATTATGTCTTTAGGTTTATATACATTACATGAAACCTTCTTAGGTTAAAATATACTTTGCATCATGTATTTTGCTAATTTACATTGTTTCGTGATGAAAACAGCTGAATTTTTGCTTTTAAAGATTAGATCAGAAATGGTTACCTGACATGATAGTGAGCTTTGTTTGTTTTCCAAAAGTAATTATTCTTCCTGCAGTGTCAGTCACACACAGATATATCACCACACAAAAACAACTGCTTATCGTTATTGTACCTCTGGAAACTAAGAGATTGTAGTCATTAGTCTGTTTCTTCTTTTCTCCTGAATTTTATTTCCAAATCTGGGACAACATTTTAAAATCAGTACTGCAGTTTAGTAAAGCACCACTTATCATGAATGTATTTTGTTTAGATGAAAATTAATTTTAGGTGAATCCACACAAATCAAATGTGATATTTTAGGAATATTTTTTACATTTCGTCATGTGCAAAAAAATGTACATTCAGCAATTACCCATTCAGTAATGAACAATTAAAATAAATGAGCTAACTGCATGAAACATCATATTTCAAATGACACTTACTTTTTTCAACTATCAATGTTGTGCCAGTGCCCATAATGAGTTTGTAAAGTCCACTTCCACCAGTCACACAATGTAAAAGCTTGTATCAAAAATATCCTGACAGGATGTATAATTCTTTGACATTTTTTATTTTTGTTAAAAAAAATTCATGAATTCTAAAGCCTTCCTAATATTGTGTGGCTTCTTGTAATCAGCAGTTAGCCAATATTTTATTGTAACTGTTTAGATGCAACCTATAAATGTATATTTATAATTGGTAAATTGCACTTTTCTACTTAATTGTGAATTTCTTACTTGACTCTACGAGCAGTGCTGTCCCTTTTCCAAAGATGATTCTTTGGGCCACTAGTAAACACTGAAGCAAAAATATTTCTGCCTACATAATTTTGTATAAACAGAAATGTATGTTAAATCTATCAATGATTTCTTATGGTAGAATAATTTGAATATCATTTTTTTAGGCAATACCTATTTTATTTCAAAAATCTAATCTTTTAGAATTGCTTGATAACGGATAAATTTTTCATATTTTAGTGAATATCACTATTAATTCTGTCTTATTAAGAATGCTAAATGCACACACCACAATAAGATCATATCAAAATGATCTCAATCACTCATAATTGAGTTTGACTTGCAAAGGTGAAGAAAAACATAATTGTGCCAAGGTAACCTTTAGACTAAAGAGTTTACAAACTTTTCTCACTTTTAATATTTTATTTGTAAAAATGTAATTTAACTCACATGTTTCAACTATTAACCCTATTCTCTTTCCAAAGATAATCTTTTCAAATCCTGAAGTCACACATGATGAGAGTATGCAACAAAGCAATAACTATATTTAGAGGTGCTTAAATATCTGAGTCTGAATTGCTTAATTCATGTCATTTTACAGCATAGCTATTAGGTCTTTATTATCTTAAATAAATAATTTTAAAAATAATTTAAAAATTAAGAGAAAACTTACGTGTTTCAACCACAAATTTTGTTCCAGCTCCAAAGATGAGCTTATTTGTAGATGCAGTCACACATTATCAAACTGTGCTATAAAAACCATAGATTTCCTTTGTCTTGTATACTTGGACTGACAAAATATTTAACTTAAGATCAACGCTGTTAATTCATTTAATATGGACTATATGGAAATTTCAATAGAAGTTGACTATTGTAATATCAACTGGTTTTTTTTCTTTTAACAGTCTGTCCAGATCCAAACCTCCTGCTTTGCACAGCTGTTTATCAGCTTATGGCATTTATGAGCTCTGATTAAACAAATCATGAGATATGCACTACAAACAGCATGTATAATAAGTGTAATACAGGGGAATTTACATTAGCCTGTTGTTTTACTAATTTTTATTAATTTAATAGTACATTTTAACTTACTTGCATTAACAGTCACCTTGGTGCCTCCACCAAATATAATCTTGTTGGAGTATGACACACAGTGCTCTCGGCTCACACAATTACCAGAACAGAGCATGTTAGTGTTTTAACAGCTATAATATTTTCATCAAAATTCCATTTATCCATTTTTGCTTATCCTAATCAGGATGATGGAGATTTTCCCAGGAATCACTGGAATGAAACACTAGCAGGTCCCTAGGAGGTCACATAGAATTTTTAAAATATACTTTTTTTGATTATGCTTTAGTATGAATTTTTGATGTTAATGTGTAGCTTTGCGCTTTTTAGTAACATTTTGTATTGCATTTTGCATTTTATATTGTAAGTTAGGTCAAGAGAACCGTTTTTCTAGCTCTAAAATGTAAAGATTTACATATTATACATGCTGTTTAATTAGATCTGAAAATGTTAAGTTTCATGCATGTAGGATTTAAACATCATGATCTATGAGTAAGTAGGGTATTTTAACAAGAAAAAAAATTAATCTACCTGACATTACTGTGAGTTTGGTCCCTTTCCCAAAAATTAATTTCCATCCTCCTGAATCAGTCACACACTACTATACAGCCAAACAAAAACACACTTGCTACGTCCTCTAAGTACTGTTATAACTCTATATCTGTCCTTCATTATTACTGTTTTATCAATATACCCTGGCCTTCCAGTGATGTTTAGCCAAGCACCTCAGTTTCCTAAATTTTATTTAGCATAACGTTACATTTAAAGTAAATAATACCTGCAATACACACAAACATGCCTCATTGGTCTCAGGTGTCAATGCTATGCCAAACACAAGTTTAAGTCTAGCTTTAGTTTCCCACAATATGTAGGCAAAAACTTCTACTACAAGTAATTTCTGACCCAACACCATCAGGTTTATTGTCTATTGACTGCCTACTTCGTCTAATGGCTCAGTAGATGTTTGGTCTGTTAAATGCAACAAAAGTGAGTCGTAAAACTAAACACTACCTGGTGTTACTGTGAGCTTTGCTCAGTTTCTGTCCAGTTCCAGTCACACAGCATCGTACAGCCTGACAAAAACAAGCCCAATAAACATCTAACCAAGTGCTGGGAGATGTCAATTCTTAAAATAAACAGTAATTTACGTCATTTTATAACTCTATTTTGAAAAATGGGCTGTGAGAATGTGACAGACCAGCTGTTGGACAGTTAGTTCTGCTGTTCGACACTAAACTTAGACAAAAAATTAAAAAAGAAAAGCAAAATATTCTAAACTATGATACAGAAACAAATGCATTCACATTACATAATAAACATCCAAACTATTTGTTATGCAACTTACTTGTCTCAATTATCAACCTTGTTCCTGTGCCAAATATAAGCTTACGTCCACCTCCAGCATTCACACAGTTTTAGATCATGTAACCAATACCTTCAACACCTCTTACAAGACTTGCTTAACATAACTGCAGTAAATAAAATAATAAATGTTGGTTAAGCTAAAGTTTTTCTCTGCGGATTTGCTGTGAATTGACATTGTGTACTTCTTTGTAAAGTTCAAAATGTAATTTTTTTGTGTAATTTTCAAAAAGTAAACACCCGTTTTCTAAATCCTGGGGTCACTTACCTGTTTCAACAGCCAATTTAGTTCCAGAGCCAAAATAAAGTGCCCTAGAGCTAGTCACACTTTGAAATGAACCTAAGCAATAAGTCTAGAAGTGTGTTAAACTCTTATCTAATCCTGTTTTGTTATTGTGTTGTACTTAGTTATGGAAAAATGACCTTGGGTCAACTTTAAACATTTTCATGTTAACTTATTCTAGCTATATTTTTGTTTGTTGGTATTATTTTTGTATTTGTATTTACCTGGTAACCCTACAAGCAGAAGTATTCTTCAAATTTTAACACTTTTTCCAAGTCCTAGACATACACTTACTTGATTCAACAATCAATTTTGTTCCAGAGGCAAAATATAGTTTTCCATTTGCTGTGTTTGTCACACAATGTTTTTTCTCTGAGCAATAAGTCAAATGGAGCACTGCAGACTGCTGATTCAGATGATTCATTAATAATAGAAAGTAGCCATTAGTAATGAATTTCCCTATCATCCAATATTTATTATAGCTATTATGCCATAATGTGTGTGTTCCAGTTTTGTGTGCCCAGTGGATTTCTCACAGTATAGATTAAGATAAAAGATTTAGTACTTACTCGACTTGACAATAACTTTTATCCCTTTACCAAATATGATCTTGGCTGTGGTTTTGTTGGCATGGTTCAGTTCAGGGTTAAATATGTGTTAGGAATATTTTATGTTTAACTTAAAGTTCAGCTACTTAAAAAAATGTTTAGTTGAACACTAATTAAAGAGAAGCTGAAGTTTTACAGTGGACTATTTATATGGTGACCTGATGCTTATGTATATTTTAATGAGTAGCTATATCGTTTCAAAAAGTTTAGAGGATTTTATTTTTAGTCACTTTATATTGCATTTTCTTTTAAGGAATGACAAATTATAAAATGCCTAAGTAGTAGAGTATTCCACTTAGCAAGTTGTGGAAGAAACTATAGTTTTTAGAAACTACTTTTTCAGTCTACTTTAAAACTTAATTTAAGCATAATTTATGTTTGAGGAAAAACAATAACTTATTAATTTATATATCTACTACTACTTTAATAGTACTGTGTGTTTACAAAACATTTTGTACTGTAGCAATGTGATAAGAAATTTTCTTACTTGTTTCAACAGTCAGTTTAGTTCCAGCTCCAAAATAGATTATCCAGTTTCCACTACTAGTCACACACTGTGCTGAGCCTCAGCAAGAACTCTAATATTCAGGAAACATTTGTCGTTTGGTTGCCCTTATTGTTTCTATTACATTTGCATGTTTTTAAAAATTTACAATATAGATCAAATGTTGTTGAAAAATTAAATGCAGGTCATAATGGCAAATTTAGTCACTTTTTCAAAATGTAGTGTTAGTATTATATTTGTGCAGAAAATCAGTTTTGTATTGCAAAATAACCCTGAATAAGAGCTTCATGAGAACTATACAAATATAACACATCTATATGTCAATCTATCTAGCGATCTACCTGTCTGTCTAGCTATCTATCTATCTATCTATCTATA
>JBBPDB010028371.1:0-11983 GCA_037974465.1 Brachypetersius altus | reverse complement strand
TGTGTGTGTGTGTGTGTGTGTGTGTGTGTGTGTGTGTGTGTGTGTGTGTGTGTGTGTGTGTGTGTGTGTGCATGTGTTACTGTAATGCTTCTGGTGTAATGCTGTTCATTATATTGGAGTATTTATTAGAGTATTAGAACATTAGAAGATGTATTAGAGTATCCAAGTTCGAAAATTTAGCATATTGGACTATTTATTAGTAACTGGAAAGCTAGAGTCCGAGGACTGAAGTATTTATTAGAACATTAGATTATTTATTAGAGCTTTAGCATATTAGAGTATTTGTTACAATATTAGAATATGTATTAGAGTATCCAAGTATCGGGATATGAGTATTTTAGAGCATTACATTATTTATTAGAATAATAGAATATTACAGTAGAAGAAGATCGGAGGTGAATCTACTGCACCACCGTGACACTCTCTCTCTCTCACACACACACACACACACACACGCACACACACACACACACACGCTCTCTCTATCTCTCTCTCTTTCTCTCTCGCTGACCTTGAGAATATAATGAAGAAACCTCTCTAATCATCTCTCTCCCTCTCTCTCTCTTTTACGGCATCGACCCTCTTCTGTTTCTCCTGTTACTCTTTGTTTTTTTTTTCTTTCGTTTTGTTTTCTGTCGGCGATCTTTTCAGTTTCCTTTTCTAAAGCATGTGTGAAAGTGTGTTTCAGACCATACCAATATGAACCATTCCATTATTATTATTGTTGTTGTTGTTATTATCATTAGTAGTAGTAGCAACAGTAATAGTAGTAATAGTGGTAATAGTAGTGGTAATAGTAGTAGTGGTAGTAGTAGTAGTATTAGGGGTGTCGAATTAACGGGTTAGTTTCGTTCAATTAATCACAGAAGAAACAACGCATTAAAAAATTTCTTAAAGAGGAAAGACGAGACGAGACCGCACTGCGTGGCCCAGTGAATGGAAAGTTTACCTTTTTAAACGGAAATATAAAAAAGGACTATCCTTATCTGCAATTCACGCAATAAAGAATTTTTGTATCTCAACACAAAGCATTTAGGAATTATTATTATTATTATTATTATTATTATTATTATTATTATTATTATTATTATTATTATTATTATTATTCATAACAACAATAATAACATCTACAACAATAATAACACTTATTGTTAATAATTATTCACTAAGACTAGCGTAGCAATCTAATGCTCCTCTTCCTCCACTTCTCCTCTTAATAATAATAATAATTATTATTATTATTGTTATTATTATTATCATTATTATTATTATTAAGAGAAGAAGATAAGAGCAAGAAGAGAAACATTAAATTACAGCGCCGGTTTAGTGCAGGGTCGTCCAACTCCGGTCCTGGAGGGCCGGTGTCCAGCACAGTGTGTAATGTGTGTAATACATTCACTGGGAGGTGAACCAGGTGTTTCTGAGCAGGGAAATCACCAAAACATGCCTGGATCACGGCCCTCCAGGACCGGAATTGGACACCCCTGTTTTATGGTTTTGTGTCTGTGTGTTTCGCGCCCAAAATGGTTGTGTGTACTCCGGTCTGTGCATTTAAATTGTACAAGTGTTAACCTCGTTGTACTGAGCGCGCGTGAAAAAAACCCAGAGAGAGAGAGAGAGAGAGAAACAGAGACCGTTCTCGGGCTCTTAAAGAGATTACAACAAGGAAAACGAGTTCACACCAGATTTCGAACTGACACATTATTCATTATTCATACAAAGAACGAGTTTAGTAAAACCGCAGAGCCTGTTTAGACCTGATTAGAGTTTAGTTTTGTTGTTTTGCTGACAGGACCCGTCTGTATTCCCGTCAACATAAAGGAAGCAAAATGACCATCGTGTGTGTCCGCAGTGTGTGAAGGCCTGCTGAAGGGGATGGAGTTCCCGAACTCGGATGACTTTGAGGAGCTGTGTCCTGTGTGTGGAGATAAAGTGTCTGGATATCACTACGGGCTGCTGACCTGCGAGAGCTGCAAGGTGGGCTCAGATCAGCCACGACAGAACAGTCACACCACCTGACGGTCATTCTTCCTGACAGCCATAAGACCTGACTGTTTCACCACTTGACAGTGATCCCACCTGACAGGCATTCAATATAATTGCTAGAGTATCTATGTTAGTAGGCCTATTATATTATTGTGCAGTTATATTGTCTATATTTTGATATAGTTAGGCTATATTCTTTTTTGTGCTGTCGTTTTATGTTCAGTTTTAGTCATATCAGAATCAGAATCAGAATCAGAAAACTTTATTTATCCCGGAGGAAATTGTTCAAATTTCCTTCTTCGCTGCGAGCGAGAATCTGACGCTGCTACTCGGAGCTATGGAATATGGAATATATATATCATATATCATATATATCATATATATTCTTACATTGTTATATATGCAGAACCATGTTACATTATTGTTTATATTATTACGTAGCTCTATTATTTAGTGTTATGTAGTAGCTAATAACAGCTAATAGTAGCTAATAGTAATAGTAGCTAATAACACTTTATATCTATTTTATATATTTGTGTTTTGTACATTTTAAAGTGTATCATTATATATTTTGAGTATTATTAAATATCTCAATTATTGTGTAGGTATATTGTGTATATTATTATCTACTCATATTGCGTACATAATTTTATATAGTTACATTTTGTGTGTGTGTGTGTGTGTGTGTGTGTGTGTTTGATGTTCTGCAGGGTTTCTTTAAGAGGACGGTGCAGAATAATAAGAGATACACGTGCAGTCAGAATCAGGACTGTGGGATTGATAAAACTCAGAGGAAGAGATGCCCGTTCTGCCGCTTCCAGAAGTGCCTAAGTGTGGGCATGAGACTGGAGGGTAAACGCCACTTTTATATAGATATTCTAATCTATTCTATTCTATTCTATTCTATTCTAGAATATGTAGATATGTAGGGCCGTTCAAACATAAAACGGCCTTTTATTCCGAAAGTTTGGTACTTTCACCGCAGTAATGTGAAGGCTGTACATGTCTGCTG
This sequence comes from Brachypetersius altus, assembly GCA_037974465.1. Lineage (NCBI taxonomy): Eukaryota > Metazoa > Chordata > Actinopteri > Characiformes > Alestidae > Brachypetersius > Brachypetersius altus. Next base: position 8,985 of record JBBPDB010028371.1, on the reverse strand, counting down.
ACGGGGGTCCGTCGTCCCATTACTTTTGTCGTCTTTGCAGCTGCTATAGTAGTTCCGCTTTCATGCTCTGGACTCTGAGATAAAACTAGATAAAACGCAAATACCTTGCAGTGGCAACTAGCTTTGGGTTTTATAGTTGATATTTACAAGAAATATTTGAACTGCAGTGTAACTGTTAAAGGAAAACTGCCGTTAAAAAGCACTTTATTTGTTTAAAATGAACGCAAACCAAATGTTCTTGTATGTTTGTTCATACGACAGTACTTTAAAGTTAAAGGGGCCCAGTACACAACTTTTGAATTAATGATTACATTTTGAAAATAACAATGCGATTAATCGCGATTAAAATTATGAATCGTTGCACAGCATTAATGATATTTTACTTTACTTTATATTGCGTCACGGTACGTTACATTATATTACTTTACATTATTATTAATTTTGTTGATAAATGAAAGTTTATTTAATTAATAAAGAAGAATTTTCATCTTGCAAGGTATTTTTGTAGTTTTTCAATCAAATATCATTAATCGTCATGACTGAACAAAAAAACCTTTCATGATAGTACTCGCTTGTTTGAAAATAAATTAAGAAATACATTTCATGATAGTACTCGCTTGGTTGAAAATAAATTAAGAAATACATTTCGTGGAAATGTAAGAAACGAATTCCTTAAACATATAAATACAAGACAAAATGAACTTAATTTGAAATTAATGAATGAATTTAAATTTAAAAAGTACCTTAATAAATATATTTTCCAAAATATGGAAATAACCACGGATAACCAGTTAACGGTTGCAGATTTATTATATTTTAAATTTTATTACAACATAATTATTTTTTTGTTGTTGTTTTTTATTCTGTTTCACCTTGCGTCAGTACAAACACAATAAACAATAAAAGCACAACAATAAAACAAAACACTCGCACAAACACACGCACAGATACAGGATTTGTTTCTGGTGTCAACATAAATATCAGTGAAAAATAGAAAGTAATATTTTACATCAAACATTTTTACATCATAAAATATTTTTAAAGAAGTGTAACAAGAATTTTTTTTAGATTTCGTTTAGATTATTAACCCCTTCTTTCTTTCCTTCTTTCTCTCTCTCTCTCTCTCTCTCTCTCTCTCTCTCTCTCTCTCTCTCTCTCTCTCTCTCCCTCTCACATTTTCTCCCTTTTTCTCTTTTTCTTTCTCTCTCTTTTACTCTCTCTCTCTGTTTCTCTCTCTGGCCCTCTGTTTTTGCTCAAGTAAAATTGGCTGTTTGCCTGATACGTTCAAAACAGCAGTAGTGAGTGAGGGAGGGCATGGGTAACTCAGATCTGCACATTCGAGACTTTTCCATTGTGTTGGAGGTGTTGTATCTTGTTTTGGAACTGAATTATTTTCGGGTGGCTGAGTGTATGTGGAGTGTGTGGTGTCTGATGACTGATATTTGGGTGTTTTGGAAAATAATAGTGTTGGAGGAATCTTAAATGTCTCTTTTTCTCTCTTTCTTATAAACCTCTCTTTCTTCTTTCTTTCTTCTCTCTCTCTCTTTCTGTTTCTTCTCTCTTTCTTTCTTTCTGTCTCTCCTTCCTCTTTCTTTATTTTCTCTTTCATTCTTTCTTTCTTTCTTTCTTTCTTTTTCTCTATCTCTCTCACTCTCTGTCTCTCTGTCACTCCCCCTTCCCCACCCCCACACCCTGCTCTCAGCCGTCCGTGCCGATCGTATGAGGGGTGGCAGGAATAAGTTTGGTCCGATGTACAAGCGGGACCGAGCCCTAAAGCAGCAGAAGAGAGCCCTGATCCGGGCCAGTGGTTTCAAATTGGAGTCCAACCAACCCCTTGGCCCATCATCCCAGGCAGACTACCCCTTCCCTGGCTCCCTCCCCAGCCTCCTCCCTCCGTCCCTCGCCCCACCAGACTATGACTGCCCCCCCCTCTGCCCCCCATCCCTAGGGGTGGCACTCCAGAGCTATGGCTCTTTCCCAGCCCAGTACCAGTACACCACTCCCAGTCTACCAGGGAGGTCTATCAAAGCGGAACACCCGGATCCATACTCCAGCTCCCCTGACTCATCTCTGGGGTACCCTTACCCTGAGGGCTGCCTGCCTGCCTCCCCCCAGACCAGCCCACTGAACCCGACTGTGCCATCGCTGGTGCTGGAGCTGCTCAGCTGTGAGCCGGACGAGGACCAGGTACTGGTCAAAGCCCCTTCCACATACATACAGAGACTCTGAGGTCAATCATGATCATAAGAGATCATTAGAAATGGTTACAACAGTTTAAGATCATTTCAGATCACTGGAGTTCACTGTAGATCATTAAAACGTTATAAGCTAATTTACTTTTCTTACAGAAATGTAAATCTATTAATGGGGATAATTTGAGATTATTTGTGATTCTGCAGGATAATTTGAGATCGGTTTGTTTCAGTTCTTTGAGGGATTTTCAGGGATCTTTTGTCCTTCGTTTGAGATTTCTAGAATCGTTTGAAATAGAGATCATTCAAAGAACTATTTGATCTTGAGACTTATCATCACATTTAATAATATCTTTAGAACGGTTTAAAATGGAGATTATTTTATAGGAGTTTTAATTTGGTTTGAGGTTGATGGAGATAATATGAGATCAATTTGAGGTTCCATGAAATCATTCAAGATCGACTGAAGATCGTTCAAGCTCTTTTGACATTAACAGGGATCCTATTTTAGAACTTGTCTTTTAAAAATATCCTTTAGACAGTTAAACAATTTGATATTGAGAATGACTGGAGATCATTAGAAATTGCTGCAACAATTAAGGATCATTTTAGATCAGAGGAGATCATTGGAGTTAGTTGAGATCACTGAAACAAAAGACGGTAATCTGTGATTTTTACAGAAATTTGAGCCCATTGACTCGGATAATTGGGGATCGTGATCGTGATTGTGATTTTTTGGGGGTAATTTGGCCCCAGCAATCAGAAAGTTGTGGGTTTGAATCCTAACTGCTGGTGTCACCACTGAGGTACCCTTTAGTAAGGTGAGGTAACCCACACACTGCTCTCCAGGTGCCCCTCAGTGGTGGCAGCCCCCTGCTCCACTCGGCGAATGGGTTAAATGCTGTGCTGTGGTGCGTTCACGCATGACCATTTAATAAATTTAATGAAATTAATTTGAGGCGTTTCAGCCTGGTTTAAGGATTTGGTTCATTTGAGATCTGTAGAATAGTTTAAGATGGAAGTCATTTGAGGATTTTAGATCAGTTTAATCTGGTTTGAGTTTAAAATCAATCTGAGGTCCTTTCTTTTTTTTAAATATTCACTTCTTAGGGAGATTCTCCAGTAGTCTGAAATTGTTTAAGACAATTTGAGATTATTAAAACAATTTGAGATATTTTCTGAAATTAAGATCAGTTTAAATTCATGAATTGAAACGATTTGAGATGATCTGGGATCATTTAAGATATGATTCTCAGATTTGAGTTGCTCTTGAGTAGGAACTGTAATTGTGGTTTGTTTGGTTCTTGCAGGTCAGAGGGAAAATTTGTGCTTACCTGCAGCAGGAGCAGAGTGGGCGGGGCAAGATGGACAAGCTCCGCCCCTTCAACTTGCTGTGCATGATGGCAGACCAGACACTGTTCTCTATAGTGGAGTGGGCAAGAAGCTGCATCTTCTTCAAGGAGCTAAAGGTAGGCTACCAAGGTCATTTGGGCAGCCGGTAGCCTAGTGGTTAGGGCTTTCGGGTTTGATTCCCAAGACCACAGGGCACCACTGAGGTACCCTGAGCAAGGTACCGTCCCCACAACCCACACACTGCCATCCCCCCCCCCCACACACACACTGCTCCCTGGGCGCCGTGTTCCTGCTGCCCCCTGCTTCACTTGGTGAATGGGTTAAACGCAGAGGAAGTATTTTATGCTGTTCACACTGTGTGCTGTGGTGTGTTCACTTTCATTTCACAGATATGGCAAGAAGACATTGTGGAATAGGAATTTTGTTGCTCACGTCTGTTTTACCAAGAGCAGATGCAGCAGAGCAAGTTCTGGGTCATTATTAATTTAGTGGAAATGAAGCATTGTTGCCTTTTTTCAGTTGTATTTGTGTGTGTGTGTTTGAGTGTAAGTGTGTGTGTGTGTGTGTTTGTGTGTGTGTGTGTGTGTGTGTGTGTGTGCGCGCACTGCTCAATACAACAGGAGACTATTGAAGGTGCTTTGTCTCGCCTGGATCCACTTGTTTTGGAGACATTTGATATTGTGTCGCCAGGTCCTGTATCACTGAGTCGATAACGTTTGGGAACAGTGAGGCTTTCAGATATGGAGCTGGTGTCGTAGCATGGTTCTAAACCCAAAACCTCACTTAATGGCAGGACACAGGATGTTTACGTCTTCCAGCTAACACAAACAGCCTGAGAAAACGAGCCTGAGATCTCTGACAGCAGGGATGGACTGTCTGGACGACTCTGGTGACCCGAGTAGAGGAGGAAGAGTAGAGGAGGAAGAGTAGAGGAGGAGTGACAGTGAAGCTTTTCAGGGTGAAATTACGGAAATGTGAAGATTTACATCAGAAAAATGGGAACTATGACCCTTAAAGGGACTGTGATGAAATTCTCCAGGGAGTCGACCAATAAAATCTTCTCTTTCTCTTAACCTTTAAATGCTTCAGTCGTTAAAGAAAAGCTCCTGAAAAGAGCTCTTCAGAGTGGTGCCCTCTCCAACCCATCAGAATTCCAAAAACATCACTTTTTTAAAGGTTAAAACATCCACTACATGTAAAGATATTAGATACAGTAAAATATTTTCCTAGAATTAGCGTAAATCCCCATTAAGCACACGCGTGTAAAGAAAAAGCAAGTACTTTTCCTGCTTGAAATCTAAATTAATAAATGATTATTAAATATTTCCTGTATTTTTTTAAGACAATCGTGCTGCTGCATATTCTGACAACGTCCTGCCAATGTTCACTCATCCATTTCGAAAGCCACAGAAAAAGAAGAGACTCCTTCAACCTTTGTCTTCGCTAAGTATCACAAATACACAAATATAAGAGATTCATGTTTCTAACACCACCACAAGTTATAACCAGGATGTTGGAGACGGTTCAAAAGACAGTTTTACAGGCTTTTAGCAAATGCTACATGTGGTTAGCATGCTGGTCATATAAGATTGTGCTCTACGCTGATGCAGTAAAAAGTTTTACTGTTCAGTCCATCATTTATTTTAAGATTGTTGAGAATTCATATCTGTAGATTTTTATTAGTGCTGGGCCGTTAACGGCGTGAACGCGCTTTAAGGGCGCCAGATTCTTATCTCGCGATAAAAAAAAATATCGCCGTTAACGCCCCCCCCCCCCACAGAGGGAGCTGGGTCTATACTAAGCAAGATATGATGAATTTCACCTTGATATTTCTGTGACTTGTCCGGTTCACGCACGTTTTAAATCAGTCTCGGTCTCTCGTTGGGGGGGGGGGGTGTTAATGCGCGTGTTAATGCCGTTAACGCCAAGATTACAAACGGCGTAAACGGCGTTACAAAAAATTAATCTATGCCCACCTCTAATTTTTATATAACAAAATACTAATCTTAAAATTAAATCCACTATATTGTTATTCCAAAACTATTGGTGTCCCCATTAAGCTCAGGGTGCTCCCTTTAAGCTCAGGTACACACACTGACAAAAGAATAGTCTTCAAACAACCACTGTAAGCTTTATTTTCGATTAAAGTTTTAAAAAATGAGCAATACATTATTTTCACAGATTTACAAAGACAAAAGCAAGGCGGAATTACAGCTCCTCCCCCAAAAAGAAAGAGGCGTGTCTCTTTATCAGGACGGTGATTAACACTGTTTCCCCAAAACAGTTTTAATTCTGAAGGTGATCAGTCATGCTCGCAATATGATGTTAATGCATGTTAATGCTTTTAGGCCAAATGCTGTTTGACTGTTGTGACTTTCATCAAATACAAAATAACAGTAAAAATTAAATTGTTACTTTAAAAAAAACAACAATTTAAAAAAGTAACATTCAAACATTCTAAGAGAGACAGTGTATAATTTTCCTGCAGTTTATTTGCACTTACATTTTAAACGCAAAAGTTACATTTTCACAATGCAACACATACAATATGATACTTTATGTTAATGTTTCGTTTATTAAATAAAAACAACAACAAAAACAACAAAAATGACAACAACTTCACAGTTTTGTGAGCTTATTTGGAACAGAGGTGTTCTTAAACGGTGCAACATGTGCCCATTGAGCACAGCCCCGACTTTTGCGTTTAAATCTGTTTCTCTTTTAAATTAATTAAATTTTCTTAAAAATTACACTATAAACTATTAAATGAGAGATGAATGTGTAACTTCTCATTTCCCCGTAAAAATAATGCTTTTTACTTAAAAACTGTTCAGCCGAAGATTTGGGTGAGCTTTGTTTGCGTTCAGCCCATACATCCAAGTCAAGACCTCTGAAGAAGCTTGATTTTAAAAATCGATGAATTGGGAATCTTAGCGTTTTTCTTTTCTACTGGGAGATAGTCTGGAGGAAAATTTAATCAAGGAAGGACTTTGAGCTACATGGTGATAGGTGGGGTGATTGTTTCACCAATATAATTGGTTAATATTATTTTGCCACGCCCACTGGTGCACAATGACATCATTTAAAATCAGAAGGCATTTTAGAGGTGGGCACAGGAAATGATGGTAAAAACAGAACGGCCGGATTACAAAACTGTTGCCGTTTAAATATGGGGTGAATTGGATTATCGTGGATTATTAAGGTCAGTAGAGGTCCAGTTAGGACTGTAATCTTCAGGGGGGTTAACCGTAGCCTCTGAAATGCCCGTGTTTTGGACGTTGCATCAGTTGAAGAAGCAGAAAAGTCTTAAATGGACACTACATTTCAGCTGAGAGTTGGGAATGTGGCAGAGCACAATAGATTTGTTGTTGCCACGATAAGGACACTAAGGAGCTGCTGTTCCGCTTTCCGGGCGCCATGTTCTTTATGCCGCTGCTTTATGTTTTTTCAAGAGAATAAAAAAGTGACCTGTCAGATAAGCTGGAACGCCTCAAGACAAAACAAGCAATGTCTCTGCTGCCAACATATAAATCAATAGCCCCGGGCTTCGCTTAGCTTCTCCTGTGTAGCCATGGCAACTGTCTGGGCGCAAGGCTCGCGGTGTGAAAAAAGTATCTGAAAGTAAGTGAATGGCGTGTGGTGGGGGCTGACTGTTGCAGACACACACAGACGCACTTCTTTCTCTCCTGTTTAATTACATTCCACTCTGCAGATAGCTGAGGAATTCAGCTCTCCCGCTCCTCCGGATCTCGAGGCACATTGTTCCAAACTGCTGAAAGCTCTCTGAGGGGCAGCTACAAAAGACAGCGGTGATGACTGCCACAAAGTGCAGTTAGTCCGTGTGTGGGTGTATGTGTGTGTATGAATGTGTGTTTGTATGTGTATAAAGGTGTGTATGTACGTATGTGTGTGTGTGTGTGTGTGTGTGTATATATAAAGGTGTGTGTTTTGTGTGTGTATGTGAGAGGTTATAAGTGTGTATGCATGTATGTGTGTGTGTAAAGGTGTGTGTATACATAAGAGGTCTGTATGTGTGTGTGTGTGTGTGTGTGTGTGTGTATATAAAGGTGTGTGCTTTGTGTGTGTAAAGGTGTGTGTGTGTGTGCATAATAGGTCTGTATGTATGTGTGTGAATATATAAAGGTGTGTGTTTTGTGTGTATGTGTATAAATGTGTGTATGTGAGAGGCTGTAAGTGTGTATGCATGTATGTGTGTAAATGTGAGTGTGTATGTTAGTGTCTGTAGGTGTATTTCTGTATGTATGTGTGTGTGTGTGTGCGTGTGACTGTGTGCATGTGGCTGTACATGTGTATGTATGTTTGTGTGTGTGTGTGTGTGTGTGTGTGCGTGTGCGTGCGTGTGACTGTGTGCATGTGACTGTACATGTGTATGTATGTTTGTGTGTGTGTGTGTGTGTGCGTGTGTGTGCGTGTGACTGTGCATGTGGCTGTACATGTGTATGTATGTTTGTGTGTGTGTGTGAAAAGGCGTGTGTGTGTGTGGGGGGGGGATTCATGAGCATTATATTGCATATTTTAGGTTCAATGCAATTTTCAGTTTCATGTTCACTCTGATAAGGGTTTTTTTCCCAAATGGAATTTTGCACACTGGATTCACTGCGCACTGGATTCACTGCGCACTGCATTCACTGGACTCTGGGATTTGGCTCAGAAAAACAGTTGGGCTTAAGTTCCTGTTGTTAATGAATGAGGCCATTCCTCTGTTGCATGTATTACTGAGTGTAGCTCTCACTCCTGTATAGATCAGCTGTGTGTGCCTTTAAAACTTGCACCTCTCCCGCATTCACTGACCAAAGAGTTCTGACCTCGAAGTGTATTTTTCATCGCCTTAGACATGAACACGCACACGCACACGCAAACACAGCCATGGCATTTTTCTGACAGTCGGTGTGTGTCGTCTGATTTGTGGTGTTTACTCCCTGTTCGGTTTAATGAGTATCATGTAACGCTGAAGCACCTTGTATTTTATGGAAGTGGTCCGTTTGTGACATTATCGCTCGAAACAGCACCACAGCCTCATTACAGCAGCGATTAGTCATATTTAGTCAGTAACACTGTGGACGATGCAGGTCTGACAGCTGTATTCGCGGGAAAACCTGCTCCCTTTGTGTTACTGAGTTATTGACATGGCCTTCAGAGCACAGAGCTGTAACAGCAGACACAGCGCAGAACAGGACAGAATACAGGGACGGCACAAAGAGGAACGGGGGACAGAAAGAAAACATGAGAGATGACATGAATAGACATGAAACATGGAGATGGACAGTGAAAGAGAGAGACCGAGACAGAGAGAACGTGAAAGAGACTAAAAGAGAACGAGAAGGATTTTAAGAGAAAGAGAGTGGTGAAGATAGAGAAGAGTGAGAGAGAGAGAGAGAGAGACAGAGAGAGAGAAAGAGAAAACGTGAAAGAGAATAAA
>JBBPDB010028361.1:0-11983 GCA_037974465.1 Brachypetersius altus | reverse complement strand
TTCAACTGTCCTCCAGGGACTGGCAGTAAAAGTAAGGCACTGGTGGTGGGCCAGCGTGCGATCTGCGGCGAGGAAAGAAGTAGTTATCTGGGAAAAAGGGAGAGAGAGGGACAGAGAGAGAGAGAGAGAGAGAGAGAGAGAAAGAGTGAAAGAGAGAGAGAGAGAAAGAGTGAGAGGGAGAGAGAGAGAGAGAGGGAGAGAGAGAGAGAAAGAGTGAAAAAGAGAGAGAGAGAGAGAGAGAGAGAGAGAGAGAGAGAGAGAAAGAGTGAAAGAGTGAAAGAGAGAGAGAGAGAGAGAGAGAGTGAAAGAGAGAGAGAGAGAGCTCTAAACTTTGGGGCGTCCTGGAGCGGTTCATTAGCCGAGCGAGAGTGCACTCCCAGGCGGAGCGGAGCGCCATGGCGGCAGATGGTGCTTTTTATTTGGAGCGAGAGTGGGCAGTCGGGAAGGAGGGGAAGGGAGAGGGGAGAGGAAAGGAATGGCACAGAAAAACACAGAGAAGGCAGTAGAAAAAAAAAATTATGAAATCGTTTCTAAGCAACAAGTGAGTGCTGTCTCGGTCCGCCGAATCAGCTGTGAAGCGCCAAACAGGAAACACGAGGTGCCAAGCGGGGATGCGACTGACCCCACGACGCTCAGAGAAACTGCTGGCCAAACGTGGTTAGTCATGACTAAAAGGAAGATATGCATCCATCTGCAGACGAGAAGCACAGCTTTAATCAGCCATTTTAAAACGTTTAGCCCCTTTTTACACTCAATACATTTTCGGGATACTTTTCTCATTAATATTTGGGTCAATAACACCTGCAGCCACCTTAAACGAGGATGCAAGCCTTCATACATGACATGACATAAGAATCAACAGTCTTAGCAAGAACGGCACCTTGATTTCTGAATCAGGTACGAAAATACATTCCTGTAAGTTCTTTCTCTGATAAAAACTGACCATACAAATGCTCTGCTTTGCTAACCATGCTGTGATGCATACTAAGAAGCTGTAGATTCTGTAAGAAGCTATAGAGTGTATAAAGATGAGCCCTCATAAATACAGTATTAGATCTCATGCAGATAAATTGCCTGTTTAATTATCAATACATTGCAGGGTAAAGGTGTATGTGTGGAAAATATGTGTAACAACAAGCCTCTTAATGTAGTTAAGTACTTTGCCACAACCAGACAGTAGCCCAGCAAAAATGCTACCCAAACATGACTGTAGCCCAGTTAAAATCTGCCCAACATAGTAGACCAGCAAAGTTTTGGCCAAACCCAACTGTGGCCCAACAAAATATTGTCCCAACTCAATTATAGCCAAAAATTATTGTCCTAACAACACCAGCCCAATAAAATTTTGTGTGAATCTGACAGCAGGCTGAGAAAACTGTAACCTGATGAAAAGTTCCATGAACCAGACTGTAATTCAACAAAATTCTGTGCAGTGCTATAACATCATACCTACTAAAACTCTAATCTGACAGAATTCTGCCTCAAGCCGTCTCTAAAGGGACCACAATCCTGTCTGGACCAACTGTAGCCAAACAAACTGAAGCCTGATACAATTCTCCTTCAGTAAACAAAATTTGCTCAGAACCAAATTTAGTCAGACAAAACTGTCTGTAATCTGACAAAAGTCAGCATGAACCCGGATGTAGTGTGCCAAAATTCTGTCTGTAACCCAACGAAATCTAACCTGACAAAAGCATGAGCAGTGGAGCAGTGGGAGAAAAAAAAAAAACACAAGCTGTTCACCACTTTCTGTGTGGCGCTTGTGCCGCTATTGATCTACACTAAAAAGTATTTCATCCTCCCTGCTTTGTGCTGATGTGAGATTTCTATTGGAAGCTGTTTTGAAGCCCATCGCGCTATAGCTGCTAAGACAGCTGGGAACAAGCATCAGCAGCTCATCGTTTGTCTGACTATCTGAGCATGATCTCAATATGACCAACTCATCAACTAGCCTATAAACAAGGAGTATTTTCCCACCCTCTGGTCCTGCACAGTAACCGCAGTGACTTCCGCAGTCTCAGGCCCGTCCTCGGCCCCCTCAGCACAATCTGGCTCTCTGAAGTCGTTCCGGAACACTCTGTCAATATTCCGGAGCCGGAAGCCACCTGCCCCGAGTTCAGAACGTTGCCGCGGCGACCTTGGGCAGGGCAAAATATTTTTAATGCAGATCAATAGCAGCTCAAGGACACTTTAAGATTCAATTAATGAGACAGGGCTCAAAGACCAAAAGAGACAGAGGGCACGATCAAGTTGGGGGGTGGGGGATCGACAGAGAATCAGAAAGACATGAAGCATAACTTGGCTGCTGTCAGAAAATCTCACTAACTTTATAGGAATCCTTAACTGTATAGTTCTTAATTCTAAGGAGCCCCCTAGATAAAATCATTACGAAAAATATCATTATATCCATATATCTTAAATGTAGCTGATCAGTCAAGATGTGAATGGTGTCTACTTTTGTTGTCTTCACTTTTGCAGTGGAGCTAAAAGGTGGTGGAATGGAGGCTTATCACGAAAACTGCAATTACCTTAAAGCCTGTTAAAGTAGCCTTGCTTATGCAGTTTCTGACAACGTACCTGATTTAAAAGTTGACAAGGGCAAAAAATTTACATAAAAACTGCAAACATGCCTTTGATTGGTTACACGGAACTAAAAGCAATGATTAGGCAAAAATCACGAGATTCGTTTGGTGTTTTTTCTGCACTGTACCTAAAAAGCCAATAGTGATAGACACAAGAACACAACTGTATGACTTACTGTGAGTAATAAAACGAACAAAATGTCCCTGCTGCAGATATTTTAGAGAACACCTTGGCTAGAGTAGATCAAATGACCATTGACTTATTGTGAGCTATGAAAACAGACAAAACATTCCTGTCCAGCTGATCACCGAGTTAGACAACTGGGTCTGTTTTCACAAAACACCTCAAGAGTAGGAGATCAGAACAAGAATCAGTGGGTGCAAGAATTTTTTTTTTACTTTTTTAACTTTTTTTAAGAAGTTTTAACTAGTGGTGGGCATAGATTATTTTTTTAATCTAGATTAATCTCACTGTAATCTTGGAATTAATCTAGATTAAATTGGCTCATTTGAATTCTGCCAAAGGTCTGAATATGATTCCAAGCCACCCTAAATAGTCATTATTCTAGTATTTTAAAATTATATATCAAAACATTTCATACAAGATATCATTGAGCGCAGATACGCACTTTACAAATAGAAACAAGACTATGAATTGAAATGAAAAATAATAAGTCTAGCTATCATTTTTTAATTAAAATGCTGTCCTGGCTGTTGAAGCTGCTGTAGGTAGCAGGCGGGCATTAGGACCCAGGCGAAGCTACATGGCGCTGCTTGTTAGCGAGTAGCAACCGGAGCCCGTTTAGTAATATTTCTCTGGTAGCGCCGTTTGTACTCAGTTCAACAGAACAATACTATGAGTGTCCATAACTGTTCACTGCTAAACTTTACTTGTTTCCTTAAGTGAAAGGAAAGGTTTGGTGAAAAGGTTTCAGCCCTCTATACACGCTAATTCCTTCCTACAACCCTGGGGGCTAAGCCCCCTTGTCCTAGTGACGTCCCTGTTTCACAGTCGGCAGCTTGTAGTATAGACCCAGATCCAAACCCAACTTTGTGAATAGATTAACGGCAATATTTTTTTTATTGCCTGATAAGAGTCTCACGTTAACGAAGCACGTAAACACCGAATAACGTTCCCTCCACTAGTTCCTACATATTTGTTTTCTGGTAGCATAGACAGGGGTATTTTGCTCTAGAAGTGTTTAAGACATTTCCTTACTTTAATATACAATGTGTCAAAAACACCACACATATAATCACTTTAAGATCTTGCTTTTCTTGACAGAATTATTCATTTGAATAGAGCTTATTCTTGCACTACACAAGCAACTGTATTATTGTAAATCAAAATGTGTGTTTGTTTAGAGTAAACCATTTACTCACTCTGTCAGTTAGGGTCAGTCATATGCCAGCACACAGGAATTAAGTGGTCAGAATACGACTATATTGTTTCATTATTTCCTGCCTGTGCTGAAGGTGTGCAACCCTGGAAGCTGTCACACTCTGTTGTGCTTCGTCCAAGCCTGAGGCACAAACGCAGACGTCTGTACTTTAGTTCTCTTTATTTATTAAGGAAACAAAACAAGGCATGAGGGCGATACTATTCTCCCAAACACTAAACTGAAGACGGGTGCACAACACAGTAAATGTGAGAGGCAACATTGGAACTTAAATACTATACAAAAAAAAGGACACTCCTACAAATCTAAACACAAGACACCTGAACTTAATAAAGTAATAACAACCCCAGTATCAACTTAAAAGTCCTTAAACAAAATTTAAATGTGACAGAGGCTTGCTGAGTTATGCTGTCCATGGAAAGATTCAGTCCTTTAAAGCTTCGCAGTTTGAGCCAGAGGACTAAACTACGATATCACTGCCAAAAATGTCAAAGCTATCAACTTGCTGTTTGTTTATTATTATTAATTTTACAGTTTAACTCTGTGAGGTTGTTCTTATTGCAGAACAAAACTTTATAGTAGTCACTCAGAGCTCTTCGAAACAAGCACTTGAAATGAGAGCACTTATAATAGGCCTCTGTGGGTTAATGTTCTTTTTCAATTACATTATCTCTGGTTGTAGCTGTTGTAACAGTTACTAAATGTCAAGCTATAGTTACCAGCTGCAAAGTAGGGACAGTAGTAATAAACTCACTCTTTTACAGGTTAAGATCTATATTAATAGGGTCAACAACAAAAATGTTTTGAAGAGAACCGACATTTTAAAACAAAGGGTTATTACTTGGTAGACTATATATTCCACCATAGCAAACAACTCTGGAAAAGGAAACTGAAACTTGTGTTGGTTTTAGGTTGCTTCAGGGAAAACAACTCCACTTTCCTTTAACAGACCTACATGCATTAAACAGGCAGTCTGTCATGTGCTTGGGCTCAGGAAGCTGAAGGGCAGACCGCTCAGACCCAAGAGACAGGCAGCAAGGGGCTAGGAGCAGAGGTGGACAAAGTACTCACATTCAGTACTTAAGTAAATGTACAGATACCACTGGTCAAATGTTACTCCAGTACAAGTGAAAGTCAAATTTTTGCTTAAGTTAAAGTACTGAAGTACTTGCTTTTAAAAATACTTAAGTATTAAAGGTACATTTTCTTTCACCACATTTTAGCATTTTTGGCACAACACATGCAATACCTAATGCCTCTGACTCGCTGTCACGGTCACCGCGCCTTCTTCCCGTAGACACCGTCCTCCCTCCCCTGAGTATTAGTTTCCCCGTTCATTTCTCATCCTTCTGTCTCCGAGCCCAGTCCGCCCTTGTTCCAATCCCCCTCCGTTCCTCCCTTCTTCCCTTGGGTCTTTCTCCCTTTCAAGTCCTCATGTCATGTTTGTATCACAGCCAGCCTTATCAGTTTCACCTGTGTCGTGTCCCGTTAATCACCGTCTCACCTGTCTTCCCTTCCCCGCGCACTATTTAAGCCCAGTCTGACCTTGAATGCGTTTCTGTATTTGTTATTCCCTGGTGTGGTCTGTACTGTGATGTTTGCATATCTGAATCTCGTTGTATTAACATTTGGTTTCTCTCTGTTCACAGGCTCCTGCTTCATCTGTTTAAGTTTCATCCCTCTACGCCTGGAGGTGATCTGAAGGCTCCGGTGTTTGTTTTGAGTCGACCCTGGTTTTTTTTTTTTTTTCTTTGATCCTTGGGCTAGGAAGCATGAGTCCTGCTTTCCTTTAGTGCTTGTTTTGTTTTCTTGAGTTGTTTCTCATTAAACCGTATCTCCTGTATCTCGCCAGCGTTGTGTCCACGACCCTTCCCTTCCCCGCACCCAAATATGACACTCGCCTGTAGAACCTCTAGAATAAGAAATTGGTAAAATGTTACAGAATGAAACACAAAGAAAACAAGTCATTTATTTTTAACTATGTTTTTATCATTACATATTACACATACACTGACCGTCATGGCTGAGGGCCATATTTGGCCACCGTGTTTTTGTTTAGCCTTTAGTTTTGCCTTATGTGCTTTGTGTCACGTGTTTTTGGTTCCCCACCTATTTCCTGTCTGCGTCTCCCAGGTGTCCCGTGTTTCCCCAAGTCTTGCCATGTATATAAGGTCTGCGTGTGTGTCTACCCTTTGTCGGTCATTATCCTCGTTTACCCCTGCTTGTCCTCGCTTGTGGTTTGAAACCTTATTTGTCTTGTAACGGCCACCGTGCCCTTTTGTTTTTGCTTTCTCTAAATAAAGTTCCAGAATGGATTCAAGTCCTCCTGCCTGTTTCCTCCAAAGAGGCAGTTCATGGTCGTGGGGGTTTAGTCCCTCCGGCCATGACACTTACCTTGTAATCGTTGGGTATGTGCCCTTTTAAAGCACTGATGATGTCATCAGTGCGAGCCCCTTTTTTTTGGTCCTTCTCGAAACCCATCACATCATAGAAGGCAAAAGGTAAATGTCCAGAGTTCTCACTTCCAACTGTGAACTTCTGAAACTGAACACAAGAACACACTTAATTCAGCATCTCACCACTTCAATATGCCACTATTTCCTCATTTCCTCACCACTTTAGCATCCCACTCATTCAGAATTAATATAATTTACTATCATTTATTTTGAAGGAAAGAAATTAAATCATGCATTCAACAAATCAGTCTGATGGTTTTAAATAATCAGAAATGTTTTTTGGAGGGAGAGAGAGACAGTGTGTGTGTGTGTGTTTGTGTGTGTAACAGGACACTTCGTTCTTATTTTATCACTGAATTACTTATTTTTCTTCTTATTATTATTATCATTATTATCAGTAGTTGGTTGTTGGAGAACACACACTAGAACAGCAGATTTTGGAAGAAACAAGTTTGAGTAACGCTCACGCTGAGAGTGAAACTTGTGCCTTCTACTCCGGCCAGGCAGTTGAGGAATGGCCGTTTTTCAAAAATGCTTTTGATGGTGTTGATGACGGTGGATTTTCCAGCTCCGACTGGACCATGCAGGAGAAATCGGAGCTCTTTGACATCTGGGTGAATTTTAAAATTTCTCAGGGATTTCTCCATGTCAGCTGGGCTGTTGCAGAGAAAATGTGTAAAATAACTGCCAAATACCAAAATAAAACTTAAATACTAAAACAACACTAAAATATAAAAACAGCATTCTGTACAAAACCAACACTAATATACTACAATATCAGGAAAATTAATCAGGAGAATAATTAATTTAGTGAACGGAACAAAATATGAAAATTAAATTGGAATGAGATGCATTGATAAGCAATGGTAGGATTTATACGTGTGATATTTAATCAGTGTTGTTGATTGATTATTGTTTATTGTTGACTGATTGTTATCATCATGAATAAGTGATGAAATGAGCAGACTGATGGGACTTACGTTTGTTTAATCTCCCTCCATTTCTTGAGAACTGCAAATAACATCAGTTAGTGAAAAGGAGTTCTAACAACTATAAATAAATTTCACAGACACACACACACACTCAGGCACACACACACAAAGAGAACATGTGTTCATGTTCATAAATGTAGGAGAAGATATTAGCTTTACAGAGCTGGAAGGTTCAATTAATTCACTGGCCAGTAAGAACCCTTACCCACAGTGACCATGGCAGAGCAGTCGGCTTTACCCAGCTTGTTGGACACCTCTAGCGTGTAGTTTCCTTCATCAGACTTGTCAGCGTTTTGGATTTCCAGGGAGCAGAGTTGAACAGTTTGTTTTATGCGATGCTTTCCATTCACACAATTCAACTTTTCACCTTTCTTCATCCAGGTTGCTGTGAATTTTTTGGTGTTTATCTCACAGGAAAGAATGATCGTATCCCCAACATTCACTTGTTTGTCACCCAAAACTGTGAGAAATTCTATTGGAAAGACAAGAAAGACATTTCTGGATGCACACCCATCACGTCATTGCTTTGCATGTTTAAATTAGTCAAACAAAAATGAAACAATTAAAGTCTAACCTGAAATGAAAAACATTAAGCTTTATTAATGACTAAAAAGAGTTATGCCACTACAAACTGACCTATATTGGCTACCCTTGGCAGTCCGAATCATAACTCTTGCCTTGGTCTGCAGCCTGTTACCTTACATTTACATTTATCAGACGCTTTTATCCAAAGCAATTTCCAATCCCTAATTACAGGGAACAGTCTCCCTGGAGCAACTTGGGGTTAAGGGTCTTGCTCAGGGAACCCAGTGGTGGTGCTGAAGGTAGCATTCGAACCCATGACCTCTTGGTCTAGAGGCAAGTATCCTACCCACTACGCCACCACTACCTTAGTTCCTACTCGCACCCTCCACTCAAAATTTAAAGTAAAATCTTGTTATAATATTTAGTCCTTAAACAGCCTTTAAGCCATGCTTAGAAGCAGCATTCAAACTCAATATATAAACTGTATATATAATGTATTTGAACTCTACTCTAAACTATATTTTTAAATTTAATATTCAATACTTGAACACAGTATTAAACATACATATTTAAACTTAACTTTAAACTCAGTGTTTATACCTAGAATTTTTTGTTTGGTTTCAAAATGTATACTCAATAAGTAAAGTATTTAAAGTCTGTACCTAAATTCAATATATAAAGGCTTTTCAGTATTTGAACTCTATATTTTAGCTATATATTTAAAATCAGAATTTAAATTGAGGTTTTAAACTCTATTTTTAAACCAGTTTTTAAACTCAGTTTCTATATTTAACTCTATATTTAAATTTTAAAAGTGTATATAATATACACTATAAATCTATTTAAACTCACAGTTTAAATCAATATTTAATCTCAGTATTTAAACTAAATTTTTAAATAATGTTTAATATCAATATTTAAAATATTAAAAAAAAAACTGAAACATTAACATTTAATGTTTATATTTAAACTGAGTATTGTTAACCTAGTATCCCTGAACTCAATTCCACTGACTCAGTCACCACTACTACAAAGACCCTTGATGACTCAATTATCTTCACCTTTGTTGACTCTGATTCTTTTGATTCAAATGACTCTAGTTTTTAGTGCAAACCTTGATTGCCAGTGATTTATCATGAATACCAAGCATTTGTTTATCTCTTGTTCCATGTCTTGGATTTTTGCCCATTTATCTGGACTATGATTTTTGTTTGCTTGTTGGATTGCCTTACTGGGCTAAATTAAGATTTAAATGTAATATTAATCTCAGTATTTATATTTAAATTCTACCTTTAAACTCAGTATTTGAATTTTGCTTAAATTTAAACTCAATATGTACCCTCAGTATTTATATTTAAACTTAGTATATACATGCTATATTTATTCTAGGGCTGTAACGATATGCGATATGAAACCGAAATTGAGACACTCAGATCCACAAACCTGTGTTGCGGATTTGAGAAGACAGAATCGTGACACACCCCTCCCAACTCCCGGAGTTATCCTTCCCGTCCAGATTAGTGTTGTGCCGTTTGCGAACAATTTGTTCAAAATAACATATCTTTTAAGGGAATATACTGAATGCATTTCTCAGTTGAGCTGTCAGCAGCGCCGAGAGGGAGGGAGAGAGGTAGGGACCATGAGTGCTGCTTGCGTCGCCTGCGTTAACGAATCACTCAGTGAACTACGCTCTCCTGACTCACTTTCCACTTTCATGGCGACCGTTGTGCCTCGCTGCTGGCCAGAATAGGTTTCCAGATAAACAAACTTAAAATGTTAGGCTGGCAGTAATGAGAAGAGAGTGATACTCACCAGCTGTGTTGCGTTCAAGTGTAATTTTTTTTTAAAAACTCTGCTAAATTGCAGCTGCAATCATTCACAAACAGTAGGACACAGCATGCAACAAGTAGTGTATAAAACCTGCAGTTTGAGAAAATTGCGTGACTCATTTTGACAATTTGCGAGGGACCGGTGCATGTTCAGTTTGAGTCCTTCACTGAGTGTACTGTAGGGTGGAGGCTAGTTCAGGGAACAGATCACTCACTGAGCCCCATTTTTCAAGTAGACCAGTTATATAGCACAGCTACCACAGGACTTTAAACATTGTCATTTATAAACAAATATATTTTTACAAACGTGACTGAGCAACACATCCACAAGACTCTCGTCTCCCGGTCCTGGAATCCATGAAGTGAAACTTGAACCGTTCAGCCATGTATCAGTTCAGAAAGTTGGAGTTGCAGGCTCCTCCCACCAAGCACTGAATGATTTGGTGAATTAATCTTTTGAGCAAATCTTTTTAGTGAAGTGATTCAGTACATCTAAAAGAACTGCGGTGCCCATCACTACCAAGCAGTACCACCCCCCCCACCAAAGAATTGTGATGAACCGAACCGTGGGTCAAAAATCGTGATACTAACTGAATTGTGGGTTTGATGTATCATTACAGCCCTAATTTATACACTAGATTTTAATTCAGTATTTATGCTCAGTGCTTAAAATCAGTCTTTAAACTACATTTAAACTGTATTTAAACTAAATATAAACATTAGTGTTAATATTTAAACTTCAGCCACGAGTCTCCCCAAATATTCCAGGGTGTTTTCTAACAGGGTGTGTTCTAACAGTGTGTGTGTCCTAACAGGATGTGTGGTCTAACAGGGTGTGTCAGGTATTGTTTAAACTCACCAGGTTTCTCTATAAACCAGCCCAGCACAAAAGACATGGTGTCTCTGCTGAGAGAATGAGTATCTCTTGAAAACACAAACTGACAACTTTCTAAACCTTCAAAATATATATTAAAATGTTCTTAAAGCATGTGTGTAAATGATATTATCCATTTTTACAATCACAAAATATATTTATCACACTGGCTACATCACTGAGACAAAGTTGGTGGTAAAAATTGTATAAAGTAATATAGTATTATCATTATTATTATTATTATTATTATTATTATTATTACAGTTAATGTTATTGACTAATAATATCAAATATCCCGGTGGAGTGAGTGGACACCTGGGAGAAAGATAATCAGAAAAACAGAAAACATTCAGATAAACTCACAATAGTCTAGACTCACAATGCTGACCTGCTGCCCCTCTACACAGCCAGATTTACCTTTATCAGTGTGATGAGTAGTCGCTGTCCCTCTCCGTCTGTGTCTGTACCGCTCACTGGCTCTGTATTAATACTCATTCTACTTTCACTTTCACCTTTGTAGGTGTGTGCAACAGAGGGCAGAATTTTCACTCTGAAACCACTAAAGTCTTACTGGATTTTTCAGTTCCTGCTCACTTTAATACTTACTAATTTATAATGCATTTTTTATATATTGAGTGGGTGGATAATTCATGGCATGAAATGAAAAATCATTTAAACTTTCCATGCTATAAGGAGACTCGGAGTAGGTTTAGAAGGTTCACTGAAGACGGGTTAGAAGGTCAGAAGAGTTAAAACACTGTTAAAAGGGTTAATACACTGAGCACAGAAAAATTATTTACAGTGACACCTTTCAAGTTTGTTTACTTCATATGTAGTTTTGCACTTTGTCCTCCAGAGTTACGAGACCAATTTTATTATCAATGCCTTTTTGTCTCACTGCTTTTAACAAAATCCCACACCCACATACTGTTCTGCTGTATTTGCCCTGTAAATGTGCCCAATCAAGACTGGACTTTTAGACAGAGAATGAACTCTTCTTTTTCTGAATCTCGGTCTTGAGCTCAAGAGTTCAAACAACCTCTGGACGGTCCAGACGGTCTTGCTCATCTGTCCTCAGCATTCAGCAGCAAAGTGGGCCAAAAATACTCAACTACTCTCAGTGTATATATATATTGTCAGAGTAGAAGAAAAGTGTTGAAAAAAGTAGTGCTGTTAAAAATATCGCATTAACTATTTGTGTTAATTTATTTTCTATAATGCTTTGAAATAAATTGATCGCGTGATTAATTTCAGAATCAGAATCAGAATCGCGTTTATTGGCCAAGTATGTGAGCGAACACATACAAGGAATTTGATTCCGGCAG
>JBBPDB010028343.1:0-10000 GCA_037974465.1 Brachypetersius altus | reverse complement strand
CAACTCACTGTTAGAGACGTACTGAATGAGTGTATGCGTGTGTACTGAAATGGCCACTAGTTCCAGTTAAAGCACAGCGCCACATCTACTGTTTACACGAGAACTATAGATATACCATCACATTCACCGTGTGTGTGTGTGTGTGTGTGTGTGTGTGTGTGTGTGTGTGTGTGTGTGTGCGTGTGTGTGGTACAGCCGGCTCCTAATGATGTCGTTAGCTGAGTATTGAGCTACTGACTGACCTACTTTCCGTACTTCTCCTCAGCTCAGCGCGTATTTTCCACCCGTATTGCGGCGAGCTCCGCCTCTCTCCTACGCTTCGATTGGCTACTGGTTCACACTCACGAGCCCTCCGCTGTTGTGGAACGCCAAAGCCCCGCCCTTGCTCAGATCTGATTGGCCCAGAGTTGACACCAACGTTCTAGAGTTGCTGAGGCCCCGCCCTCCATTGATTGAGCTTGGTTTTTATTTTCACGTACACAAGAAGCACGCCGTTCTAGAACAGGAGAATGCAGATGAGATGCTCTCCGTTCTAGAAGGCAAGATCTATAGCGACGCGTTCTAGAACACTTATGAGCCAATCCGAGCTCGACGAAGACCGTAGCTCTAGCCAATCAGAGTGCGGGAGGTCGGGGCTAATCTGAAAACAGGTGGAAAATGAAAAAAAAAGCCTTCAGCACCGGTGTTTACAGTCACCAGCATCGGATGGAGTGTTAAAGCTGAGAAACCGGAACGCGGAGTTTCGTGGACTCTTTTTCACCAGTTTTACCACTTTTACCACGGTTTTAAAACAATCTACGTGACAGATCTAACAGCACGGACTGCGCCTCTTCAGTTTTCTCCGGAATAATAAAGAACAGGAGGATGAAATGTGCTCTGTACGCAGGAGTGAAGCATGGAACGTTGGAGAGGGCTCCAGCCTTTAACACAAGGTACGTCTAAAGAAAAACGCAGTTTTTTTCCACGCGTGCACACCCGTAACCTACTTTAACCTGCGTTCACGCATTAGGCGCGTGCGTCTTGCACACAGAAGATTGACGTTGCTTTGAGGAGACAGCAGGCGCGCTCTTTTCTTTCGTTCCTGTTAAAGAGAAAAACAGATGTCGGGCTGTTAGAGAAGAGCCTAAACTCTTCTTAGTCCTGGTCTTCACTCCAGGGCTGCGGTTTTACCACTCAGTCCTCGGAGCGTCCGCGCGGCTGGAGGAGCGAGAGCGAGAGACAGGAATGCGCGTTAAGTGGGTCAGAGCGAGGCGCGCGCGCGCACACACACACACACACACACACACTTACACACCATGACAGCCATAACATTAGTCAGCCACAGTAAAACCACCTGCCTACTAGGTGTAGGTGGTTCCCCAGCACCCCAAAACAGCTCTGAGCCCTCCAGACATGTGGTATCTGCACCAAGTCATTAGCAGCAGGTCCTTTAAGTCCTGAAAGATGGGAGATGGGGCCTCCATGGATTGGACTAGTTTGTCCAGCACGTCCCACAGATGTCCAGTCAGACTGAGATCTGGAGAATCTGGAGGCTGAATC
Source organism: Brachypetersius altus (assembly GCA_037974465.1). Lineage (NCBI taxonomy): Eukaryota > Metazoa > Chordata > Actinopteri > Characiformes > Alestidae > Brachypetersius > Brachypetersius altus. The sequence goes on along the minus strand of JBBPDB010028343.1, from coordinate 8,461 downwards.
AACTTGTTGAATTGTCACATTCCTCAAACTGTTCCTGAACATTGTCATTAAGAAAAAAGAAAAGGTGTGGGAAGATCACACCAGTCCTCCTTCTCCCAGCGCTCCATGGTCCGGTTCTCATCGCTCCCGACTGTAGTGGTGGCAGTGGACAGGGGTCAGTATGGCCACTCTAAGTGGATCAGTGAGAATCGGGGGCCCGTGAGCCTGACGCTGGTTCACTGGTTGTCCTTCTTGGAGCACTTTTGGTAGGTACTAACTGCTGCGTACAGGGAACACCCCACAAGACCTGCCGTTCCGGAGATGCTCTGACCCAGTTGTTTAGAATGGCTGTTATCAAAGAGTCTCAGGTCCTTACATTCACCCATTTTTCCTGCTTCCAAGAACTGACTGTTCACTCACTCCCAAATATATCAACCCCCTTGACAGGGTCCACTGTGATGAGATCACCAGTGTTATTCTGGGGTTTTAATATTGTGACTGATAGGTGTGTGTGTGTGTGTGTGTGTGTGTGTGTGTGTGTGTGTATGTGTGTGTGTGTGCACCCGAGGATGGTCCAGGATAGCTACTGTTTACATTTACAGCATTTAGCAGATGCTTTTATCCAAAGCGGCTTCCATTCCCTAACCACAGGGGGCAGTCTCCCTGGGGCAGCTTGGGGTTAAGGGTGGTGTACTGAAGGTAGGATTCGAACCCATGACCTCTTGGTCCAGTATCCTAGTACCCCCTAGGCCACCACCACCCTCAGCTGTGCAAAATTAGCCAGATAGGCAATTCAAAGGGAACGCTGCCTGGGTTTTTCAGCCTAATCTCTGTCAGGTTCACCTGCAGGATGTAGTCAGTTACAGTGGACAGCAGCTTCTCTGTGCTTAGAAAACAACACACTTACCAGAGAAGCCAGCGGGCAGGTGCTTCAGCCTGTGTTAAAGGGCCCTCAGTGGAGCAATCTAATGAAATCAGGCTGTAACGAGTGGACTCGGGTCAATCTCATGTTTAAATACAAAGAGAACATCATTCATCCTGTTTTAGAGGATTTAGTTCACTTTATTGTTTCAAATGTTGCTTATTGTTCGCCTGTTTCAACCTTTAAAAAATGAAACAGTGGCTGAACTGGTGGAATTTAATAGCTGTTTAGAGGTAGTAAAGGTTTTTTAAGCATACAAAAATGAATCAAAAAGTATGAATACAAATGACATTATACAGTCAATAGTGATTTTTATGTCTATCAGTGTGTTCCTTGTGGAAGTCCAGTATTACTTCATCAGAAACCTGGTTTGACTCCTTCATTAAATTAAATCAAGAGCTGCTGACGGAGTTTCACCATCCAAACAATGGCTGGAGGAACCGTAACAGAACCTGTGTTCTCCTCACCAGCTTTTACAAACAAAACAAGTCCTGATACTTTTGACTGCTTTCGTGTTTGTTTGTATGTATTCTAATGTTAACTTTGGCTTTAAACAAATGTGCGTAAGACTTTTGCACAGTAATGTATGTGATGTCACAAATTCAAAACAGGCCGTTTCTGCAGCTTCATTTCCATGTTTGGGCTGTGGGGCCTGAGGAGTGAGGCCGGTTCTGAAGTTCTGACAGTGTTTATGTTGTGTGCTGTATATCATTCTACAGCTACACTCTGTTGTGATTGGTCAGACTGAAGGTGGTGACACAGGAATCAGCCTTATGTATCTTATATATCATTTTAGGTTTTCTGGAGGTTCTAGATATGTCACAGGTTGTAGCGCCACAGCCTAGGAAGGTTTTATTCAGTTCTAGATACAGCACTGACTGTAGAGCTATAGTGTAACCCAGTTTCAGTCGGTTCTAGATACAGCACTGACTGTAGAGCCATAGTGTAACCCAGTTTCCGTCAGTTCTAGATACAGCACTGACCGTAGAGCCATAGTGTAACCCGGTTTCAGTCCATTCTAGATACAGCACTGACTGTAGGGCCATAGTGTAACCCAGTTTCAGTAGGTTCTAGATACAGCACTGACTGCAGGGCCATAGTGTAACCCGGTTTCAGTCTGTTCTAGGGACAGCACTGACTGTAGGGCCAAAGTGTAACCCAGTTTCAGTCGGTTCTAGATACAGCACTGACTGTAGAGCCATAGTGTAACCTAGTTTCAGTCGGTTCTAGATACAGCACTGACTGCAGGGCCATAGTGTAACCCGGTTTCAGTCCGTTCTAGATACGGCACTGACTGTAGAGCTGTAGTGTGACCCAGTTTCAGGTAGTTCTAGATACAGCACTGACTGTACAGCCGTATTGTAGGTAGGTTTCACTGTAAAAGTGTAAAAAACAGAAGTTGGAGTGGGTGCTAATGTCTGTTACAGGCTTCAGCTAGAACATATGGGCCCTTTTACAAGCTTCAGATGTCCATGTTTGATCTAGAACAGCTGAAAAATGTTTATGTACAGAAAGCACCTTAGCAGAAATTAGCATCGTGGAGGTGGGTGGGTTTTGGCATGGATGGCCACCACTGAAGGTCTAGCTCTAATCGTCACAGTTTTCCGCTGCCATCTGCCGCATCCCTCATGCACTGTTCATTAGCACAGGCAGTAATCACAACATGTTCTCCTGTACATAGGCCAGAACAGAAAAACGTTCTTATAACGAAGGCCAGTGGGCAGAACTGAATGGACGGGAAGCTAAAGAAGCAGCGGTTAGAGGTCAGGCCGGAAAAAAATCACAGGAGAATTTATAAAATGCAAAAAACGAAAAACGACTGAGACTAAGCAGCTGTGTGGGAGTGTGTATGTATGGAGTGTGAGTAGTATGTGTGTGTGTGTGTGTGTGTGTATTCTTTGTTGCTGAGGTTTACCTGAAATTAAAACTAACAAAAGATCAGATTCTTGCTTTGCCACAGCAATGTAGCAACTATTGTATGTTTCTGCACACAGTCAGTACACAGATATACAGTTTTACAGTAAACTCCCCTCTCACCTCATTCCTTTCTGACATACCTTCATACTCTCACTCCCATGTCCTGTGTGTGTGTGTGTGTGTGTGTGTGTGTGTGTGTGTGGAAGTGCTGTATAACTGTGTTAATATTTAATACAGTTGTCAGGTTTACTGTGGTTCCCGCTTCAATACAGCACTAAATAAATTACACATTTTATATATGTATGTGAGTGTGTGTGTGTGTGTGTGTGTGTTTAAAAGCCCTTCCTCCAGTAGAATCATAATTAAAGGTTGTGTTTTTTTCTAAAGCGTACACTTTTGTGGGAGTGTGTGTGTCAGAGAATCAGTGTTTAAGTGGTGGTTTTTTTTTTAGCTTTTGTGCTAAATGATGACTAAACAAATGTTCGTCCTCTAGTCTTTCATCAGGGCTCAGTATCTGGATTCAAGACGCTGTTGGTTGGACTTTCTTATTATTCTGCATTGCTCTCTGTCCAGCAGTGACACTAAGGGGTTTACACACTCCAGCAGCATACACACACACACACACACACACACACACACACACACACACACACACCACACACACAAAACAAACATAGAACTAAAAGTACAGTACCTGCTCACTGGTGGTCATGTGGAGGTTTTGGCCACTGAAGGGGTAAAGAGGGGCTAATAGATGATGCAAAGAAACAGATGGACAACAGTCTGTTACTGTAAACTACATAGTGCTGAATGGACAGTGGAGCTGAGACAATGGACAATGAGTGTAAACAACACTGGGTAACAATTTTTGAAAGGTTTCATTGCAGTTTTTGATGTTTCAGAAAATCACATCAGTTTTTCCTACCTTCAGTGGTTCTGGAGATAAACTAAACTGTATGTGTGTCTGTAAACGTGTGTCTGGCAACCCTGTTATCTATGTACAACAAACAAATTAATATGCAAAAAGTTATAACAAAAGGCCATGTGACACGAGCCGCCAGGTTTAGTTTTTTCTAAAAATGATGTGTATAAAACGATTCCATAAGAAACACTACAAAATGGAATGCCTGGTGCGATGAGGGGTAGGTTGTCCTGATGAAGAGGTTTGGAAAAGTCTTTGGTGGGACGGAACCGCATCCCGTTTGCTTTGGAGTACTTGATAATCACTCTCAGTATTACCCTTTAAGGCAATGTGTGATTTTCATAATTAAATGTAATGTTCCAATTTTTGATCCCACCTATGATTTAGATGGCAGGTGGCTCAGTAGGTAGGATACTTGCCTCCGGATCAAGAGGTTGTGGGTTCGAATCCTACCTTCAGCATACCACCACTGGGTCCCTGAGCAAGACCCTTAACCCAAAGTTGCTCAAGGGAGACTGTCCCGTATAGTTAGAGAATGAAAGTCGCTTTGGATAAAAAGCGTCTGATAAATGCCATAAATGTAAATGATTTAAAAGTCATTTTGATCATTTCTGCAGGTCCATTCATTGTGGTTTCACATTGCGTGAAGTGCATCTGCAGAACTAATGCAGAAATTAAAAAAAATATAGAGATACATAGTTTTACATAGTTTTGCACATTTAAGAGATGCCAAGAGGCAGATATGCTGTAACGGAATGTGAGATAAGGAGATTGAGTCTGACTGGATTTCTGCCTACTAAGATAACGGCAACTTTACAGACGCAAGTCCTAGAATCTGTGCATGGTGACGTGTTTTCATAGTCAGTTTTCTGCAGGAGCGTTGTTCTTATGTAACGCACAGAGCTCACTAAAAGCACGAGTGATAGCCTCAAAATCGAAGAAGCATTTGAAAACAGCCTCCTTTCACTCTGGGCAATGGCAGTTTCTCTCACTCTCGAGATTATGATCAAAGGAGTGGCAAAGAAAGCCCGTATGTTATGGAACCTTTTGCCAGATGGAAGAATGGAGAAGTGGGGGTGAATGGGGTGAGTGGGGTCATACACAGCGCCAGTGGTGTAAACGTCTGCGACAGACGGGAGAGAGACCCTGATAAGCTCTTCCTATTCTCTGTCCTATCCTCTGTGCAATCTTGCATTATGAAACAGAGCAATTCCTCAACCAAGCTGTGATGCAACTGCACAGGATGCCCTATAGACCCCCTGAGGTCCCTGCTCTAGATCAGCAGCCCCCACTGTACCGGTACAGATCCAAATAAAAACTTGTTTTTTTACTCGTTTTTGATTATTTAATTCGCTCTTTCTGTGTAGCTCGGTACCAAATGACTGACAGATCGAAAGCAGTCTGCTCTAGATGATCTTCACTGAGGATCCACTGATGTTTCGCTGAGAGTCATCATTCCAAACTCTCCTAAAATCTGTCGACTTTAAGAGACAGGTTGTTAGTTCTGCTCCAGTTTATTAGCTGTGTCACCTCCTTGTTGTTCCCACTGTTCAGACCCACAACAGTTGTGTAAGCTTCGAACTTCAAGATGTGGTTTGAGCTGTGCATTGCTGCACAGGCATGAGTCAGCAGAGGGAACAGCAGTGGGCTGAGAATCAGCCCTGGTGGGAGGGTTGGGGTGGCGGGTTGTACCTGTTTTCAGGTAAGAAACAGTTGCGTAATTCTTAAGCACTGATGTATGTCGCTCTGGATAAGAGCGTCAGCTAAATGCCGTAAATGTAAATGTAAATGTGCTCAGCTTGGTGGTGTTGGAGATGCCGCTGGTCTACCAGTGAAGAAATCCAGAGTCCTATTCTGAGGGAGATGTTCAGGCAGTTTCAGATTTTCTTGTCAGAGGCTGAGCTCAGTGGGTAGGATACTTGCCTCCGGACCAAGAGGTCATGGGTTCGAATCCTAACTTCAGCACCACCCCTGGGTCCCTGAGCAAGACCCTGAACACTAAGTTGCTCCAGAGAGACTGTCCCCTGTAGTAGAACGGAAGTCGCTTTGAATAAAAGCGTCTGATAAATGCCATAAATGTAAATGTAGACATACTGTGGGCAGTTATGAGGGGCCTTTCATGTGCCTCGAGGTGAGCCTGTCGAAGCATTTCGTGATGATAAAACCACTGACGTTGATGGTCACAATACAGTGGGATCTCTCCAGGGCTTTGATATATTAGGCAGTGAGTGAATAAACACTTTTGCCAAACTGTCATGGCTAGACGACTCTGTTACAGCTCCTCTTAAACAGCAGGAGTTTTGAGGTGTGCCTGGTATGTAGCGCACAAGACTGCTATCCAACTCATCCGATCCATGGAAGCCACACTTCACAGCTTACTGCACCTTAAGTATCTGTTTCTTAGTGCAGATGCCACAGGAGTCTTGTGGAGTCCATGCCTCAATGGGCCATAACTGTTTTAGGGGCAGCCCATAGAATAAACAGGGGGGTTTAATGCTGAGGCTGGTTGGTGTATTGTTGTCAGTGTTATTGTATATGCCTGCTAATCCTTGAATAGCAAGTGTGTGTGTCCAGGTGTGTGTGTTTGTGGGTGTGTTTTGCAAGTGAGTATTAGAATATCATTGTCAGTGTAATTGTATATGTCTCCTAATCCTTGAACAGTGTGTGTGTGTGTGTATGTGTGACAAATTAAGCTGCATTTAATTGGAAGGCTCAGGGTTGCCAGATATTTCCGGCTAGTTATGATATCCCCCCAGAGGCAGTGTTGGATGTCACTCACTGTGTCAGTGTGTGTTTGTGTGGGTGTTGGTGTGTGTGGGTGTGTAAAAGGGCGGCAGCGAAGCGCTCAGTTCTTTTGGCACAAATCCAGTCTTCTTTGTTTGGCCTTTTTTTTTTAAAAAGCCACACCTGAGGCAGAGAGAGAGAGAGAGAGAGAGAGAGAGAGAGAGAGAGAGAGAGAGACTGATAGAGAGAGCTATAGTGAGAGCATGAATGTATAACTGGTTAGAATAGAGTGTAGCCAGTATATTAAATGAAGACTCCAACATTTTGCAACCTAATTTTCATTTGCTGCTCCTGCATCGAATGGTTGATTACTGCGAATAGTAACTTCAGAAAAGAACACAAAACATGTTGACTTTAAACACACTTGCAGTAGAACCCAATGGGCAGTAGCTTTGATTCTGCTAGATTTATTTTAATCAATACCACCTAAATAAAAGGAGGACATTAACCAGTCATACTAATGTGACAGTGAATGCATGCTAGCTGCTGTCAGGCGGCATGATGTCACTTGAATAATGCTAAAATATTGGCATTCCTTGTCATTTATCTATTTTTTAACTGAACTGTATGTGGTGATGTATGATATGTGGTGCAATTGTAATGTTAGCGGGGCAACCACCAATATTAGCTAAGCTAATAATGCTAATTGTCACGGAAGACGGGGTTAACCCGTTTCCGTGATTTACCTCTTGAAACACAGGCACGAGGCAGGCAGGCATCCATGCTAGTGCTTTCGTTATTAAACATAAACAGAAAATAAACCTGGCTCCAGAGCCGCTACAGACATGAATGGAAATAAGGCATGTGAGGCGATGGACCGATAACTAAGGTCCACACAAACTGAACCTAAATACACACAGGACACAGACAGAAAACCAATCACCAACGTAATCACTTAACCTAAACACGAGACAGCTGAAAACGAGAAACATGATAAAGATTGACAAAATATCAAAATAAAAGTCCCTCAAACCAAAACAGTGGCCCCTACTGGCCATTGGCCGAGCCGTGACACTAATAATGTGCAGGAGAAAAGTAAGAGTTGCTGGGATAGCACTAATGTTAGCTGAGCTAGTAATGGTTCAACAATATTATTAACTTGAGCTAGTTTTATTGTCATATGTACAAAGTTCGGTGTACAATGTATGAAGACATTCTTGCCTGATTGCATCTCCACAGGCTACAGATTTAACATTACAGCACAATAAATACAAAAAGTGACAACATACAATACAACAGTCAACACGAGGTATTAAGTGAAACATGACAGAGCACGGTAGCGCTATAAAGTGTTGCAGTGGGTAAAGTTTGCTGTACAGAGAATGTTACGTCAATTTACCTAATAAGTAATACAGTAATCCCAACCTTTTCGCGGGGGTTACGTTCCAAGAGCATCCACGTATAGTAAAAAAAATGCATTGTGTTTTGGTAAAAAAAGCCTAAAATGCCTAGTTTTATAGTGTAAATCCCAAATATGCTCCCAGAACACTTTCATTTCATTTAAAACTCAGTTTAATGCATAACCCTTAAATAAAATGTAAAAGTAAACCCATATTCGCCTTTTGTAATCTAAATTCTTTGCAGAGATACGCAACTCCGAAGGTCCTGATCTACTCACGCTAAAAATATAAATGAGCTCTCATTAGAAAGGTCTCCTGGAGATCAATTAAACTGTGGAGTTTGAAATGGCTGAGTTCTTGCACCGTGGAGAAAACACGGTCGGAGCGCGGGGGCTCAACCATGAGTATCATGAAACAAAGCAATTACAAACATTAGGCATGCACCGATCGATCGGCTAGTGATCGGAAACGGACGATTTTTGGCCTGATCGGTGATCGGCCGATCACCAACACGTATTGCCGATTTCAAAACGATCTTTTTTATTTATTTCTTTGTTTATGTATTACATTTTATTTATTTAAATTTGTAAAGAAAAT
>JBBPDB010028332.1:0-11986 GCA_037974465.1 Brachypetersius altus | reverse complement strand
ACGTGATACAGAACTGAAAGTCAAAATAAAAGTCCCAAAAACAGAACCAAAAACAGAAAAGCAGCGGCCTCTACCGGCTGCCGACCAGACCGTTACATACCCCAGAAATCATGTTTGGAGACCAATATTTGCTAATTAGTTAAGCACTGGAGCAAGTAAGTACAAATCTAACATCGTTAACGAACAATACAAGTCAATATTCAGTCAGTCAGCCAAATCTCACATCTCAATATCACTCTCAGCCACATCCAGATCTTCGTTAAAGTGGCACTGACCTTTGGATTGTGGTTTAGGGCACTCAGGCACTTTCTGTAACCATTTAATCCACACTAAGTTCGCGGGTACCCAGTGCCTGTCCTGGGGTCTGCGGGCGCGAGGCCAGGAATCACCCTGGGCACGCACACGCACACGCACGTATATACACACACACACACACACACACACCATTCACACACTCAGGTCAATTTAGAATCCCCAGTTCACCTGCTGCACATCTCTTTGGACTGTGTGAGAAACCAGAGACCCCAGAGGAAACCCACACCAACACAAGGAGAACATACAAACTCCACACACACAAGACCAGGACTCTTAGATTTAAACCTTAGATTTAAACCACGCTACCCACCCTGGCACCATGGCGTACTGTGGGCTATAACACTGAATAAAACCTATTTCAAAAGCTGCTTTTGAAGGCAACAGGGTTTGTGTGCTGATCTAAGTTTTTGTGATAATACCCATCATAAATATGAGGGAATCTGATCCAAGATCTGGTGCCGCCTAAAATGTCTGCCTGTAGCAGTGCAGTTTTATTTTATAGCTCAGAGTAAGTCGTACTGCATCATAAACTACCGTGACATTTCTGCAGTGCCTTAATGAAGAGCTGGGTGCGGCGTTTGTAGCTCAAGCTCTAAACTGAAGGAGGAAAATCTGGACTCTAAGCATGTCGTGGTTGATTGACTACGTGCAGGGTGAGTGTGAAATTGTATAAATTTGATCCCTTTAAAGAAATAGCATTACACTGAACGAAAGCTCTTGGGGACTGTTTAGCCCGCCCTCCAGAATTATTGTCACCCTTATTAATTATGAGTGAAAAAGTGAAGGAGATTCACTTTAATATTTATTAAATGTCCTCTTTACTCAGCAAATGTAAAAAAAAAAAAGAGCATTACCAAAAAAAAAATGTTATTCCGAAATGATTGGCACACCTTCATTTTGTATTTTGTGCCAATTCCCTTTAGTCAAATGAAAACACTAAGCCTCTCAGAATGTTTTATAAGACTTACAGAAGGAAGGATTTACGACAGAATCTCCCCTGATCTTGCAGAAGACGGAGTCCCCCGTCTTCTTTTCTGCATTCTTTTCTTAAGCTCAACTCACAGGTTTTCATTTGGAGTTAGCTCAGGGGACTGGACGGCCGTGGCAAAGCATAGACATTTATTATTTATTTTTGAGTGTATTTTGATTTTGTGTGCTTGGGATCATTGTCCTTCAGGTAGATCCAAATATGACTGAGTTTTAGCCACTTCTGCTGGTACAGCCTGGGCTCCATATTGCCAGGTAAACATATTCTATAAATGACACGCTGGAATATTTATGAATCTATGATATATCATATATATTATGCAATATTATTCATTTTCACAGCCTTCTCACTTCTGTTATACTTCTGCATTGTCCACTTACTGCACTGTCTCTGATTTACATCCCATTCACACAACTGTCACATTTCTATTCTGTCTGATTATGGCTGTTTCTAACTTTGCTCAAGGCTGCTAAACTGCCTCCTGTGCAATAATCATACTAATGATGCAATACCAGTCATTCTGGAAGGTTTAGCCAGTGCACACACTAGACTATTGTAACGATACTCTGATATGGACCCAAATGCAGAATGCACTGAGTAGATTTAATCCAAGATACAGTCCACAAACATAAGAGGCAAAGTCCTCTTATGAAAAAGGCTCTTATGAAAAAAGGGTCAGAGAAACAGGAGAGGGCAAAACAGACAAGAACACAGGGGAATTCTTGGTAACTAGGCAGAGCTTCATATACTTTGCACAGAGAGAATGTCTCTTAGCTCTATATAAACCCCTACGCCGGAAGCATTTTTACTTGTTGAGACAAAGAGTTTGTTATGCTGGAGGCGATGTCAAACTCTGTAATTCTGAAACTGTGGTGATCTCTTCAAGGCTGATTTACGACAGTTTAAACTTTCTTAATGAATCAAGGCTGATTTTAATTTCCTAATGCATACCCTAAACGATAAGACAAGCTATTATCCTCTTGTATCCGTTCCCTGATGTCACGACTCGGCCAGTGGCCCGTTTTGTGTTGTTTTTTGGGACTTTTATTTTGACTGTCATGTCTGTTTTGTGTTCGCGTGTCACGTCTTCACCTGTGTTGTGTTTATCACTAATTACTGTCTGTATTTAAGTTCTGTCTGTGTAGTCCACAGACATCTGTCCATCGCCTCGTTTCGTCTTGTCTGAATCCTGCTTTCATGTTCATGTCGGTAGCGGCCATTGAGCCAGGTTTGGTTTGTTCCTGTTCACGCTGATGTCAATAAATGAAACCTGACTTCATTGATGCCTGTCTGCCTTGTCCCTGCTGCCCCCGAGGTAAATCACAGACACCTGATTTGTGCAAGACTGGAATGGAATACTCTCAAGTCTTCGCTATGGTGATGGGTGCTGAAGGTGTTTGGGCTCTGTGTCGCAGTGATGTCAGTAAAATATGTGTGGGATCAAACTTAATTTACATTTCCTCAACTCCTCAACAATTGTGGTGGCAATAACTGTGACTTGCGATTTTCAGTATAATATTAAGATGAGCCTTTTTCCTCTTTTGCAAGGGTGCAAATAATTTTGGAGGGCATTGTAGTTTGTATTATGTTATATGGCTCCGTAATTTGTAATAAAAGATAAGGAATAATAACTGCCATCATTAGGAATGTCCTGATTTTTGAGTGGCATATTCCTTTAAGCAGTCAGTGAAATCTGGTGTCATCAGTCAGTACTTGGCGTCTTTTATTACTCATGTGCAGCAGTTTGCTGAAGGCAGAAAAGAGATGATGAGAAGTTGTCAGCCTGAGCTATTGCAGCAGACATCTCCCTTTGCCAAGGCACTATTCAGCTGGCCTCCACAGAGGAGCACTGAGTCCACCCTGATCAACATCAGTGACCATGGTGAGGTAAGAATGCTCAGTCCAGTCCAGATATAATTCCTGTAGATGACAGAGCAGGTCTCATGGACGGCCCTCCCAGCAAATTAGAAGCTGTAATGGCTCATTTCACTTTGTAAATATCCACCACGTTTGGGACTATTTTGTCTCATGGGCCCAGTTCTGTGCACATCACTTCAGACTTGTCCTGACCCAGATAGGCTTCACTCCATCAAATTTACAGTTCAGAGAGAAAAAACAATAGGACCTCATCTGTGAAGCCTGCTGAAGAAATATTTACTGGAATCGGCGTGCAAAGACAAAACTGGAACTCAAGCATGTTTAACATCCATAAGACAAAATTCCTTTGTTCCTTCATAACCTTCACATTTTGTTGTTCTTTGTTATGGATGAAATGATGAAGCAATTTGTCTCTGGCAAGGTCAGTTAGAGAAGAACCTGAGATCAACCCCTTTGCTCCTAAATTTCACAGTCTGTTAATGACGCGTTCAAAATTCAGGTTGGAAACCGGTTGGAAGTGCTGAGCCAAAGCACGGTGCGGAAAGCGCAGCGTCGGACCATAATGAAGGTGCCAAGCCACTGCTTTCACACTTGACAAACGGGTCCCTCCCTATGCACCTTTCCCATTATCACTCTGCATGAGGCAGCACCCAAGACGTGACGGGACTCCAGGCCTTGCTGAACCTGCGTTTGTGGCCTGATGTATTTTCCCATGCATTTTGGGAGTCGGGCCCGGAGGGAGACTCTTCCCTGTGATTTGTCTTTTTTTATCCTTGCCAGTGACCATCTACCGCTTACCAGTCCTATGCACAGTTCTTTTCTGGGAAATGGTATTATGTCAGGTATCCCAGACTCTTTCACCACGTGACAACGAGGCACAGCCTAACATTCTCCCTGCCCTTCCACTGTTTTATGGCTTTTTGTAATGTTCTGTTTTCTGGTCTGATTACATTTGACATGTGCCTTTGTTTATGTGTCAGTTTCATGCAGGGCTGGACTGGGACAAAAAATTGGCATTTTGAGACCCCGGGGGGCGGTGCTAATGGTAATTCGCGTCAGTATCCCTCTCGATATTGTTCTTTCGTGGGTGCTGACGGGATCCCGTGCCCCCAGGGCCACCCTCGATACTGTTCTTTCAGCCAAATGCCCGGCAGTTTACCTGGCCGGCCCAAATTTACCATCAGCCCACTGGACAAGTGCCTGGTATGCCCGATGGCCAGTCCAGCACTGTTTTCATGTGAGTTTGTTCTGGTCTCTGAACTACCTTAGGCAAGCCCTCTTGTTATGGTGTTCACCTGTGTCTTGTTCCTCTTTATCCAATTGTCCTCATTTCCTTAATTTGCATAAATACACCTGTATTTCAGTCTGTGTTGCTTCAACCCTCCTTCCTTCAACCCTCACATCATTACACATACGAAGTAATAAACCCAATGCTGGTGCCACTGGTCATAATGAATGGCATGTTGTCATCGCAGCATTTATAATTTACAACCAATAATGTGGAGTGCAGCAACTTGTCCTGATGACGGTACTGCACATGTGAAGCGTCAATCAAAATCTCAGAGCTAGGTGACAGGGGCCAATTTCTTGGTATCGTAAGTTAACTTTCGTACAGCCTTGTGTACCTCAAGGCTTCAGTGCAGTGTGATTTACTTAGGGCCCCACAATCTGCTTGGGGCATTTGAGCCGCAATGATGAATTCAATCGACTGCAAGTTAATGGAATCGAATATGGATCTTGTTCGCCGCCCTGGCCAAGGCTCTTTTAAAAATATGATGAGGCAAATGCAATAGAAGATAAAGAAATAGTAGCGTAAATACTTCGGAGCTGATGCACTGTGTCAAAGGCTCTTTTTAAAATGTATACATGATTTATCACCGTCAAGGCTGCACAGTCTTTCTTCTTGTTTGTTTGTCTGCTTGCGGTTGCTAATCCAGAAAACCATTTTGGGGACCTCATGCGCAAGAAAAGGTGCAGAATGCAAAATTAGATAAGCCTAAAGCGAGGGGCGGCAAAGCTCAGAGGGTGATGGGAAGCTTCAGTATTTCTACAATGTGTTACTATACAGATCACAAGATTGGAGGATTTGCAAGGAAATGTTTAAAAAGGACAGAAGCGGTTAATTTCACAGTGCTTCGTGTTTTTCAGAAATTTTCCCATTTTTGGCCTAGTCTGTAAAAAAAAAAAACCAAAAAAAAAAACACTGTGCCATCTGTTCATTTCCAATAGATATTAACTTCTGGGTGAATTCCTGTCAGGGAATATATTGCGATTATTTCAGTGACATTTACTTGATGCCCAGCTTTGAGTAATGTAATGATGGAGCAGTGTTTGAGGACAATGGACCACCATACAGTTTCATTTCACCACAGTGAAGGATGCTGATGCAATTTTGTTCGAATACACAGTAAGCGCATCATTTGGAAATATGAGGTGACATAAAGTGCATGTGCCTAAAAAAAAAAAAAAAACTAGCTCCAGACTTGATAAAGCCCAGCATAAATATTACATAAATATTAGTTGCCTTGAAAAAAACACTTTGTGCTCCATATATCAGTCACTGCTTAAGGCTCCAAAGAGATTTAATGATTTATAGTAGGTCTAGCCGGTGCTGCAAGTGCTTCAGTGCAGCGCCGCACCTAAATCTGATAAACAATGTGCAACAATTATCTTATCATTTTTGCAGCAAGGTCAAAGCATTTGCATGAGAATATTCCAAAACACCACATACACTGGCATCAGGTAAAGTAATCAAAACAACGCATTGAGGATGTTGACAAAAACAAATAGTGGGAACAGATAACTGCTGAATGATTGCCTCGTGTTTCATTGTCTTAGTGTGGATCCAAAGGACACGGTATCAAAAAGGATCCCGTCAGTCAGGAGGGAAACAATGAAACAGCAGTTTAGATGTGAATGAAAATGAACCTTTCCAGAAACTGTCACGACTGTACTAAAGAGTGATTTAAAAAGTTAGGCCCACACAGAATTCATTTTGAGCATATTTTCCAAAGTTAAAGCATGACTCCCTGGTGCAGCCATAAGTCACTGCCTACCTGCAGTTATCAGCAGCAGACTGTCTTGAACTATTGCTTCAGCTTTTGCATCAAGACACGCCACTTTTTCAAACCCGAGCCTGGTAGTAAACAGCGTCTACCATAGCAGTGTGTGATGAATCAATTTGCTTTCAAATGTTGATGTGAAGGGATTTGAACACAAAGTAAACAGACATGGTGGACATCTTTGAAACTGGAAAATGTTCTATTACGTTTTCATCCCCCCTGAGCCTGAGGCAAAATGTATTTCGGCATAAATGAAGCATGAGGACTTTGTCAGTAGGTACAATGCATTCTCTCTCTCTCTCTCTCTCTCTCTCTCTCTCTCTCTCTATCTCGCTCTCTCTCTTTCTCCTGTTTCTCTGAATCACAGCTTTCTCAAAAAAAGGCAGGTGGGATTTATTTAAAAGCCCCCGACACAATCTTCAAAATATCTGAAAAATATGCGGCAAAAATATTCTCCAACACTATTCACAGAGTTCCGTTGTACATTATTGTTGAATAAACAATATTACAGACTCATGGCATAGCGCAATTTCTTATTACACATATTCATGCAGCATAAACAGCCGAGCAGTTGATATGGTCAGGGCTGTGCATTGCGTAGACAGTCTATTCACTTCAGTTCTTTCCTTCACCGATGCCCCGAAACCCTATTTTCAGTTCTAGATAAGGTGGAAAACTCATCATTTGAAATGCAAAAGCCCCATCCCTTTTCACCATGGAGTACACCTGAACATATTAACATACTGTACCTGTTAAAAGAAGCTGCGGTCACCAGGCACCATTGTATAATCCCTGTAGAAAAGCATTGCCAATAGAATGGGGGCTCTAGAGCAGTCACACATAAGCCTATGTCTAATGCCAAGTGTAACTAGAATGCCATAAAGCTGTGTACAATCTCTGGAGTGATGGAGCTCTATCTAATACCGTAGGGATTAATGACGTTTGTGATTCATAACTAATCAGCCAAAATCAGCACCAAACCTTTCTTAGAGTCTTGTGGCTGAATGCAATAAAATCCTCCTTTTAACGTCTGGTATGAAGCATTTCCAGAAGAGTAGCCACTGTTACTGTACCAAAGGGGCAAACACTTTCGAGGAGACGGATGAGCAAGTGTTTATTCACGTGTGCACTTGTGAATCCTTTAATGAGGCAATGCTGTATTAATTCATTAACAGAATTGATTCCCTGCTCCTCACATTTTTATCCTGTAATGATAGTGCCACCCTGCGAGACAGTACCTCCGAACAAAGGTACAGTACTGTCTAAGAGAAGGAGGCTGCTCCCATTGACATTCCTAGTTAATAACAAATGGAATTAATGAGCATGATGTACAAAGGGATTGCTAATTAGTTTTTTCAGAGTGAATCACTCGGGTGGTTGGATGGTCTGCATTAATCATGCTAGGGAAATATATTGAACAAAGTGAAATACAGGGCTTGTCTGTGAGACCTGGGTCCCTATTGTAGCCATGTGTAATTAGGCGGCGATAATCATACGTTCTTGAAATGATGTGACAGGAGGGGGGTGTGTTTTAGGACCATGTGTTTCTTTTCTGAGTGGAGCTGCAGATTTCCACTGGGTGAAGTCATGTCAAAGATGCTTCAGCAGAAATATATGAAGTTTGACAGATTTATTTCCCGACGTTTTGCGGACGGCTGAAACTTGATTCTGGCCCGGGCCCCGCTGGATGCAGGAGATGATTCCCACTAGGATAGGTCTTTCTGCTTGAGCAGAGATAGAGTGTTGGAGCCCCACACCTGCAGGCAACTGGAGGCAGAAACAGCTGGACGCACAGGACTAAAAGCAGGCGGCGATAGAAGAAAGTGTGTGAATTCAAGATAAAATGAACCGACAGGTCACTAGACAGACGTTACGGTTTGTATGCCAGTGTGATCAGAGAGGGCTGTGCTGTCATGTCGTAGGCTACATGTGTATCCACGGCCCTGTTCATACTATTAAAGAGGATTTACACTTTCAGCTTTAACTGCATAATACAATTCTTCGGTGCATCATTCTAGAGAAAAATAGTGAGAACTGTACAAAAAGGTCCTGACAGCAACCACACATCCAATGAGTTTAATGTCTCTGCAAGCTACACTACAGAAAACGATCACAGTAAATGGTTCGGCTGATGCCTGATACATTGCTTAGGACAGTTCAGGGCTAAAATATACCTCCTGTCATGGCAGAAAGGTACATAAAAGGCAAAATACTTCCTAAAGAAAACATATTCTTATGGATGTACCACAATTTATTCATTTCAACATTACATATAAAAGACTGGTCAGACTGGATAATAAGTAAAATAGTGTCGTAGACCTTACATTGGGGTGGTGGCCTAGTGGGTAAGATGCTAGCCTCTGGAACGAGAGGTCATGGGTTTGAATAAAAAACTGGTTCCGCTCACCACTACAGTGAAGAAAATCTGAGTTGGTAAGTTTTCCTACAACGCACCATTTCACATCAATCCACTCCAGATGACCTTTATATTGTAACAGCTGCGTTATGCAGGAATATAAACCAAATGTAATTCCTGTTAAATATTAAATAAAAAAGGCATAAATCACTGGGATTCCCCATAAATCACTGGAAGTCCTTGTGCATTTACATCTTAATGCTGTTACAAGCATTTAGATTTCATGATTTGCTAACACAGCATATAGACAAACGAGAGCGGAAATGAGAAAAGAGGCTAAGCAAAGCAGCTGCTTTTATCTCTATTGGTATAATGTAGTTGCTTAGATGGTTTTGGTGTTACTGGGGATGCACTATGTGTCCACACTACAAATCTTATGTGGTCATATGACCTCTGAAGGCCGTTTCAGTAACCAGATCACAATGCATCACCTTTGCATTAGCATGTGTTTCACGTCTGGATTGAATCTACATACGCTCTCACTGAATCTTTGGCATCGGCACATCTGTTGTTTCTTGGCTTTTACTACTTGCCACCTCTTAGACGCTTTTATCAACTCAGAATACAAGAGGGCCCTTAGTTTTGGGATAGTTGACATGTATCTTCCATCTTCCATTTATCTTCTCAACGCAGCAGTCAGCCCTCAGCAGGTGTGTTTCTGCTGATACATTTGCAGTTAGGAAACATGGTTGCATGTTGTCAAGATTCATCCGTCACTGTATGGGCTTTTAGTGATCCAATCGGAATCGTATTCAAATGCGATCCAGTCACTGAAAATACATATTGATGCAAAGTATAAACAGCCTCTCTAATACCCACTAGACCCTTTCAGCACTGTTCTGTCAAGTTCTGATCCTTAAAGATCTATGTTAACACCGGGAGCAAACAGGGCCCATGTGGAATACAAGCAGAAGGGGCTTGTGATTCATGTGAATCAGACAAACTAATAAGTAATCATTGCTTTTAACTGATTGTACTAACCATCGTGGAAATGCGACACATTTAGCTCAGCAAGTGAAGTGCACATGTGCAAGCCGCAGACCTGATAATGTGTAGAAGAGCAATTTCTTTCTTGACATTTGAAAATGAGGAAAGCTCATTTGCTTTAATACACAATTACCTTTCAAAACAAGTATATTATGGAGACCATTCACTATATCAAACATCTGTGAAGTGCAAATAAAACTGAATAGGAACAGCAACCCGTGTCTATCTGTCACGGTCGAGGGGGCTAGTCCCCCACGACCGAGAGCTTCCTCTGAGTGTGGACCAGACGTGAGAACGTGAATCCGTTCTGTGGTTTTTATTCAAAGTACACGAGACAAGAAAACAAACCAGGCTCAGTGGCCGTTACTAGAGCTTACAAACAAGGTTACAAGGTTACAAACAAGGCAAATGAGGCGATGGACTGACACTAAATGAACGCAGAACAGAACTTAAATACAGCCAGTCATTAATCCTAAACACAAACGGATGGAAACTCAGGAACACGTGACACAAACACAGAACAGATGCAACCAAATCACATGACACCCAACAGAACCGAGAATCAAAATAAAAGACCCTAGACGTGAACGACAGAACAGAAAACACAGAAACGTGACACTATCGCTGTTCTGAACAGGTGAAGACGCATTTTATATAACCTTTTTATTAATGATAAATGACAAGTAAATGCAGTACGATTTGATGATTTAGATGTTACTTCCTGAACTAATTGTGTTAAATAAGTAACATTTACACTGTAGTAATGAATTCTTCAAATAATAATTTTTGTCCAGACTTCCCATCACCTTGACTTGCACACCTTCGGTTTTGTACAGCTCTCATTATGTTGTGTCACCCTCCCACCAGTACATGACACTAGTTACCAAAACACCATGAGGTTCCCAATATGATTCAGAATGAATCTATTCACTTATTCAGATTAAGCATATGTTAAGTTTGGAAAACGCTTGAAACGTTGGGACTGTCTCGTTATTCTAATTGTTGATTAATAAAAGACGAAACAAGACCGCGAGTACAGGCAGCCACTACATATCCACTCATCCACTCAGATGGCAGGGTTGTCAGGCCAGGACTAGGGTTGACTCCCTGAGTTTTGTGAAGCTCAAAATTCAATTTACCTTCTACTGCAACCTTGATCTTGTTTACCCCTATAAAACTGAAATCTGTCATCATATGTGACGATGCTGAATAAATCCAGCTCTACTGACAATCCTTTTGGCACTTTAGTGACAGACTCAAATGAATCACCTTCTCAAGTCCATAAAGTTGTCTGCTAGACTGCTAGAATAGTCATAACACCATTTGTTTGAAGGACACCACGGTGGTGACGATGCCCTAGAAAGAAAAAGAGAGAACTATAAAAAGTCCGAGGCACATCTTACCTCTCACCTGCTAATTCTGTCTCCTCAGAAGTGGAGCCAAGGCTTTGTTGAGCGCATTAGCATGGGTAAGAGCGGCTAACAGGACAACAAGCCGCAGGGTGCCTTCCTTCACTTGTAGTTACGGCGGACACCTCTCCTCTCCCCCTGTCCGCAGGCTCCGAAAACTCAGATCACTGTGATTAATTCCTCACAGCACGGTGCATGACCTGTTCCATGGAGACGGAGCGCGTGTGCATGGGTGTTTGTGAGGGAGTGCAGGAGGGCCTTCATCTCTCTCCCAGCTGGGCTTGGACACACTACTTGCACAGGACCACAGCCACTTGTAATTTGTTTGCAAGGTTTGTATCAGTGATAAAAAGAGGGAAAGAGGAGGGAGAGCAGGGTCTGCAGTGACGTGTTAACTCAAGGTCATTTTAGGGTCCGGCCAACATCCTTTCCCAAAATCAAAGCGACAGAAAGTGACTGCGCTGGAGGTGCAGATAAATAGGCCCAGCTAAGATCAAGATAACCTTTGATGAGACCAAGATGAGTCCAAGTCAAGACTGAGTCCAAATTAGAAAAAACATTTTCGTTTCAATACCATTTTCGTTTCGTCACGTGGCGAGGGGTTGTTTTGTCGACCGTGCTTCTGTTTCTGTTGTGGGTGCTTTCATGTCATTTATTCATTTATTTATTTTTCTCTTAAATTTCCTGTGGCCTGATTTTGGCATGGATTGGCCGCCACATAGAAATATGACTTTTTGCTGTTTTTTTTTATTTATTCAAGGCTAACTAGAATATCTGTTGAAGCTGCACAGATTCTAGTTCAGTCCCTGGTCATTTCCAAACTGGACTACTGCAACTCTCTACTGGCTGGACTCCCACAGAAGGTAACCAAACCGCTTCAGCTGATTCAGAACGCAGCTGCCAGGTTAGTGTTCAACGTTCCTAAGTTCAC
>JBBPDB010028313.1:0-11986 GCA_037974465.1 Brachypetersius altus | reverse complement strand
TGTCCTCACCAGCTTCTACAGGTGTGCAGTGGAGTCCATCCTCACAGGGAGTGTTGCATCGTGGTACGGCAGCTGCACTGTTCAGGACGTGAAGGGTCTACAGAGACATTTACAGCACACGCTGTCTCAGGAAAACTAAAAACATCAAGAACAAAAGGACCCCAGACACCCTGCACTGTCACTTTTCACTATCTGGTAGGAGACTCAGGACAATACACACACGCACAACACGATTCAGGAACAGTTTTTACACCAGTGCCATCAGACTGTTCAACGCACAGCAACTGTGGTCCTTTCTATTGTACAATACATCTGTTCTTCATACTATGTGTAACACTATAGCACACAACATTTTACACTGCACTGACATTTCACACTGCACTCACACTTTACTTTATTTTATACAACTCAACCTGTGACAAAGGGCTAACAGAAACAAGACTACATATAAGAAACACGAGGAGCAGGGAAAGTGTGGGTAATGGTGCGGGTTGACCAGCAACTGACATACACACTCATTGAGCTTAAATACACAATCCCACTGAACCAATGAACCTATGGAATTAGATTTGTGCCAAAATGTTTGACCAAAACTTCCCTAATATCAAACGAAATTCATTCAATATTCAATCTCGCCTGTGAGACTTTTAATTTCGCTGCTAGTTTTTCAGTTTCGCTGCTGGCGTTTCAGTTTCACTGCTGCTAGTTTTTCAGTTTTGCTGAAATCCACGTGACCAATGACAAATGAAGCCTCGGTTCGTTACGTCAGTGCTTCATCCCAAGTGTTGCTTTCTCTATAAATGGGGGTATAAAGGTATAAATTCTGTATGAAGCGCCGGCGGGATTCACCCTGCCCACACAGGAGATCTGTGCCAAAACTGTAAACGAAACTGAAAAGGCAGCAGCGAAACTGAAAAGCCAGCGGCAAAATTTGTTTGAACATTTTGGCACAAATCTGATTCCATATGAACCAATATGAACCAATAGTTACACACAATAACTTAACCAAAACACAAGACACCGGAAACACTGTAAACCTAGACACAAATGTAACCTGACTTCAAAATAAAAGTTCCTAAATCCAAAACCACAATTGCGGCCTCTACTGGCCGCTCCGTGGACGTCACAATTTTGAATTTCCCCTTCAAGGTTCAGGGAAGCAAGTGGAATTACAGTGAAGGCAGGCATTGAACAGGAACAGCCTCCTCAAAGCCACACCTTTTTTGGATCTGATATATATCCAATCTCACATCACCACCAGACTCCCAGCCTCCTGGATCCATCAGCAATGAAGCTGCACGTCGCTCTGGTGCTCATCTGCTTTGTCTTGTGTGAAGGTACAGAACTGGATGTGTTGTATTGTACTTCATTACAGTTCGCTTATGTATTGAGGTGTAATGAGGTTATGTAATGACCCTTTAAATCTATTTAAATTGATTTGGAATCAGATGCAGGGCAGAATGAGTATGTTCAGGGAGAATTGAATAACTGATTGTTATGTGTGTGAGTGTGATTTGACTCCATTGTTTTACTATTATTGTTGTTGTTGTTTTTGTAATTGATTCACTGTCACGGTGCAAGTTTCTTACACATCTTTTTTCAGTGTTGTAGAATATCCATGAAACCGAAACATAAATGAAAGCGCTGTAGCATCATTATTCAATAATGCCATTTCGAAACGCTCCCTACAGTTAGCAGTAAAAAATTAAGTCAAGATCGATTAGATTAGCTTCCAATGCAAATGTGCTATCTGGTCACTTTTGTTTTTGTTTTTTTAATATGTGTGTTTGTTTTAACATGCCATTTTATTTATTTGCATGTTCATCTGTCTAGATTTCATGGCTTCCACTGCACTGAAGTGTTTCACCTGTTTGGGCACACTGTGCACAACTGAGAGCTGTAATGGTGCTGACGCTTGCTGCTTTAACATGACAGGTAAGATAGAATTCCCCAACTCACACTCAATCATTAATTTAGGTCTCTGTTTGTGTGCAGTTTCCCCACAAAGATCAATTTGTGTGAGCAGGCAGAATTATCTTTTCTAAATGAATCACACCAATCAGCCAAAGACCACTGACAGGTCAAGTGAAGAACACTGATGGTCTGGTTACAGTGTGACCAGTCAGGTTGGGTGGAGGTGGGACAGCGATTTAACTGTTGGTTCTTGATATTGAGGTTGGAAGCAGGAAAAATGGGTCTCAGATACTTTTAGAAGAACAACTGAACATTGGCAACAAGGCATGTCTTGTGGGGGTTCTTTGTATGAAGTAGTCATAAACTACCAAAAGTGCTCCAAGGTAAGAAAACTGGGGAACCAACAAATGGGTCATGGGTTCCCAGGCTTCATTAATGTGGGGAGTGAAGTCTAGCCTGTCTTATCTGATCCCACGGCAGAGCTACTGGGCCACAACCTGCTGACAAAGTATAAGCTGGTTCAGATGAATAAGGTGTCAGAACACCAAGTGCAGCACAATGTGATGCTCTGGGTGATGTTCTACTGGAGAATGTTCTGTTACATTCACCTAAACACTGCAGGCCAAGTTCAGCCTTTCATGGAGACATTGTTCTTAATGACAGTTCATCTGTCATTCACCCCAGACTGCAAACACCTTTCAGGAACGGTTTTAGGAACATCACAAAAGGTTCAAGGTGCCTCCCAGTTTCCAATCTGATCACGGGGGATGTGCTGGACAAACTAATCTGATCGACAGAGACAGAGACAACACAGGAACGTCCACCACAAATAAGCAAACATAACAGGCAGTCCATACATTAACTCAAAATCAATTTTTTTAGTTGAAATTATCACCAACTAAAAATTACATAATGTAATTGAATATCAACTATATATTGCAAATCCCAGACATACATTTCTAAAAAAAAAAAAAAGCAATTTCTTTCCTTAAAAATCAAGATGACTGTAAATGAATTATGTTAACTTTGCTCCACTGAACCTCAAAAATGTGTTTTGTTTTTTCAGATATTATCTCTGTGAAAGGATGTGGAAACAAGACAGTGCTGAACAATCAATGCTGTAGCACAGATCTGTGTAACAGCGCAGCAGGGGTTACTCTGAGCCTCCTCATGGTGCTGGCCCCTCTGCTTTCCTCTGTCCTCTTCTTCTAAACCCTCCACCGACTGGAGCAGCAGATTAATTGTCTCTAAATACTATTAATATGGAATATTGTTACTGTTTGGAAATAACTATGATTTCTCTAGGAATGTGTGTGTGAGAGAGAGAGAGAGAGAGAGAGAAATAGAGAGAGAGAGAGAGAGAGAAATAGAGAGAGAGAGAGAGAGAGAGAGAAAGAGAGAGAGAGAGAGAGAGAGAGAGAGAGAGAGAGAGAGAGAGAGAGAGAAAGAGAGAGAGAGAGAGAGAGAGAGAGAGAGAGAAAGAGAAAGAGAGAGAGAGAGAAAGAGAGAGAGAGAGAGAGAGAGAGAGAGAGAGAGAGAAATAGAGATGTGGTAGTAATACTGTGAGAGCATTAGCTGTAACCTTATCAATAAAGTATGAAGACTAAGAGGGATGTGGTTCTGTTTCATTTGATGAAGGCTTCATTCCAAATGTAATTTTTCAGGCTGTTCCAGATTAATCTGTTTCTCATTACCAGAAAAAGCATCATTAATGATCATCCCTCCAGTTTGAAGCCCCTCTTAACCAAAGTGTCTTAAAGCCCCACAATATGCTTCCTAAGACCAGCTATTTACTTCAGTTCATATTAACTGGTTGTCTTGGCTGCTGAATTCTCTTCAATGTTTTAAGTATGCATACTATTTTTGATATATGCATACTATTCATCAAGCATGTGTATGGTTTATATCGCATGTAAACCCTTTATAAACTATGCATATTACTTTTAAGGCATGTACATTACTTTTAAAGATGCATCGTTTTTTCAAGCATACATACTACGTTTAAAAGCCAGATGTGTCAATTCATTTATAACAGACTAAGACAGTCTGGTGGTGGTGTCTCAAAAAATTATAAAAATGCAATAAAAATGTTCACCAGTAATCAGTGATACAATTTAAGTATGTATACTACATTTCAGGTGTGCATGCTTCTTTTGATTTATGCATATTACTTATCACGGATGCATACAATTTATAGATTTAAAATATATTATTTATAATCTATGCACACTGCTTTTTAACAGTGTATCTACTTTTTAGAACGATTTTTAAGCACATTGTAGCGCTATCTAGTGGGGTTCAGACACAGGGCACAGACAGATGTGAGTCGGAGTGAAGCAGGGCAGGACTGGTACAAAAAATATGACGCGATTCGGCACCTGCCCAAATTTACCATCGAAAAGGAATTAAGTATTCCAATACTGGTAATGTCCGGTATGCCGGATGGCCAGTCCTGTACTGGAGGGAAGAAGATCGTCGTGTTCTTTTTTACAGGTTGAGGAATATGTGCACTTAATGGAAGGGTGCGCTGGAGAAGGTGCTAAGATAAGAAGACAGTCTCATGACTTATTTCAATACTGGTAATGAGACTGTCTTGTTATCTGTACATGACGATAAAACTTAATATATATCGATACATTATACTGAAATAAAGTATATACATTTGTCCTAATATAATTACACAATAGAGCTTGTATTGTAGTTTTCTTTGATTGTCTACTCCTGTCCCCCTAGCCTTATCTGTCTGTATCCCCCCGCCCTCTCTCTTCCTGTTTGGTATCCTTTTTGATAGAGAGTAAAATAAGATTTAAAAAAATAAAGATCAGTATTGGCAAGTATTAATAGGTTATTAGGTGCAGGGAATGCCGTGCTCTGGGGTTAATCCGGGGGCCGTAATCTGTACCGTCGTCCTTGTCCTCTTCAGCACATTGAACAGTGACGACATACTGCTTTTTATGAATTCATGCTACGTTTTAAGTATTCTTATATATTTTTCCATCACAAAATTGAAAATATTAAACAAAATATTATCTCTATACAGTCAAAGAGCACACATACCCACACACAGAACAAATATGGTCTTCCTGTCTTTGTTTACTAGTATCCGCACTTTGTGCCATAGTAACCAGATAATCAATCACTTCACCTGTCAGTGGTTTTACAGAGCTGTGATCCATGGGTGTTTCTTTAATATAGGCTCAGTATAGATTAGATAGGCTAAAACTTTATTCATCCCTCGAGAAGATTCTGCCGGGAAATTCTGTTTCAAGTACACCAGCACTAGTTGTAAATGAAAGTTATAAATGAAAGAAAGAAATGAATGAAAAGACAAAGATAAAAGGAACATAAGAATATATGAGAAAAACAAGAAAGAAAGAAAAACAAGAAAGCCACTGTAAGAAAATGAAGTAATTATTATTGCACAATAAGCAATTATAAGTAAGGATTGCACATATAATATATAATTATAAGTAATATAAGTATAGCGGAGTCATTGTTCAGTCAAGTGGTATGGCCTTGCAGCTAGCAGCACTGGTGGGTATGATGCATGTTATAATGAAGAGATGGCCCAGGATTGTGTGCTGGTTGTCTGATTCAGGAGGCTGATTGCTCTGGGGTTGAAACTCTTCTTCAGCTTGGCAGTCCATGTGCCAAGAGAAGGCAGGACATCAATAAATATGTGCAATTTTAGAACAGCAATGTAATTGTGCAGTTTGTAGCTGCATAAAAAACATCACAGTGAGTGTTGTGTGTTGTACAGAATCTGTAAAATAAAAAGAGTATTTTAACTGATTATTAAAATCTGAGATCCGAGTTGTCCAAGGGGGTGAGGTAGGGGGAGATGGGTGATTGGTGGTGGTGGTGTGTGTGTGTGTGTGTGTGTGTGTGTGCTTTTATGCTTTCAGTTCTGGTTGAGGAGTCTGATGGCCTGAGGGAAGAAACTGTTTCCCATTCTAGTAGTGGAGGCCCATATGCTATGGTATCTTTTACCAGATGGGAGGAGGGAAAAGAGAATGTGTGAGATAGAGAGGAGAGTGTGAGGGGTGGGTGAGGTAATCCACAATGCTGGTGGCTTTGCGGATGTAATATGTGAGTAAATGTTTGTGACAGATGTGAGAGAGACTCCGATGATCTTCTCAGCTGTTCTCTCAACCCTCTGTAGGTACATCTTAAGTTGTTTTAAAAATCACTCTAATCCCAAATTGCACAACCAATTGAACACAAGTCAGAGCTTAATTACAGTTGAAACACTATTTTTTCATTTGTCCTGATTTAACATCAGTCCATCAAGCACAGCACACAAGTCAGGCACTGACAACTGACTTGAGACATGAGTGGGTGGAGCCAGAACCAAGTAACGGTGAAAGCAACACCCACTTTGATCACATTCATATCTAACCCAGATCTGCTTCCAGTCCATTCGGAAACCTCTCAAACCCAACAACTATGAAGCCGCAAATCTCACTGGTGCTTATCTATCTACTCTACCCACAAGGTAAAGAACATTATGTACAACGTGTACAGCATTTCACATGCATGACATTTATTGTTTTCTTAATTACTGAAGTATATTTTATGAGTTTTACTGACCTGTTGGTTTTCAAACTGGACCTTTTTGTCCCCTAGCACTGGCACTGAAATGTTATAAGTGTATACCAGGGGCGTCTGGCACTTGTACAAACACACAGATCGACTGTCCAGATCAGTGTGCCATTGTAACTACAGACGTGACTGCTGGTAAGAATGAGCACAGTTCAAAATAATGAGACTAAATGTTCTCCACTAAAGTAGAAGTTCTCCAATAAATAATGTGCTGTGTTCTCCAGCTGGGACACACAGGGAGATTAACACAAAGACATGCGGCATGCCAGGGATGTGCATCTCTGGGAGCCTAAACCTGGGAACTGTAAAAACGACCATCGGCTCTCGTTGCTGTAGCGCTGACCTCTGCAACAACCAGAGTGTGCCAGGTAAAACCCAGAGCTATGAACACAGAATAAAAAAATGTCCCCACACAGAACTGCTAAATCTCTACTTTTCACTGTTTGTATGTTAAGTTTCACCCCAACAGGATTCAAATGGGAAGCGGTGCTATTCCTGTCTTGAAAACAGCTGCACAGGAATCGTGAATTGTGTTGGGGATGAAAACAGGTGCATCAGCATCTCAGGTGAATTTTTTATGTTATTATTTAGAACATTATTTGATGCACTTGTTTGGTGTTCATGGGGGACACTGGTGAAGTGTGGTCTTGGACTTAATCATTGATCTTGTGTTTACTTTTTTCTTGGATTTGCTCTTGTTTTACAAAGAAAACATACGTGTCCTGTGCAAAGTTTCTTCACAAAAGCAATCATATGTGGACCTTTTCATCACTCTAAATATCTTTAAACTAGTAATAAATATGACTCGGTATTAGTTGATTTCCATCTCAGGGGGCTTTCAAGACTCAGGGGGCTTTCAAGACTTTTAGTTGAACCAAAATAGGAAGGAAGAAAGGTGCTTCTGACTACAGTCTAAAACAAAAGACCAACATTTGGTCCAATTAAAAGAGGTGGTGTAGGTCTGGACCGCTGAACTGAACCACGTGAATATATTGGATACTTTGGACTGAAACCTGTTAAACAGAAGAAGAAGAAGAAGAAGAAGAAGATGGTGACATATGAGGAGAGAAGGTGTTTATTTGAAATACGCAGATAAGACGCACATGGTGATGAATAGAACTTATGTGATGAAGACAGCATGCAGGTGATGTGGACAGGCTCTAGGTGGTGTGGACAGGCTTTAGGTGGTGTGGACAGGCTCTAGGTGGTGTGGACAGGCTCTAGGTGATGTGGACAGGCTCTAGGTGGTGTGGACAGACTCTAGGTGATGTGGACAGGCTCTAGGTGGTGTGGACAGGCTCTAGGTGGTGTGGACAGGGCATGTGTCCTGAAACGTGTGTGAGCTGACCTGAAACGTGTGTTGCTAGGTGTGCTCACAAAACCAAATCTAATCAGATCAAATGTAAACAATGTAACAAAAACATTAACCTTGTTCTGGACGTTTATGCGTGAGAATGTCCTCCATCTCCTGATAAGAACATCAGGTTGTAATCTTAGACTCATTCTCAGTCATTTTATTTTGTCTTATTATGTTTCCAACTGTTAATGAAGAACTTTTGCAGAGTGAGATTAATTAAAGGCTCCATTCTTTGCATTTTTCGTGGTTTTCATATCTTAGCAGTTACCCAGATAAAAAAGGGAGATGAGGGATATTTTTAGGGTTAGAGTCGATCAAAATTATAAATTCATAATTCACTCTAACATGTCCACATTCCTCTCATTTTCAATTACAGTCAAGCTGTCTGTTTTCATTTCAGCACCTTAATATTGTGGGTGTCATGCGTTTATAACAAAACCTAATTCATTACAAGCTCTTTGATTAATTAATCGGGCTTCTCGCGTGTTTCACTCATAAAAATCGCTGGGTGCCTAAGTACCTCACCAGCTAATATAATAGTCCCAGCGTCCAGCATACCAAGCATCTCAAAATAAACTCGGCATCAGAGACCATTTTATGGAAGATTATAAACACAAAAATTCGAGTGGCAGTTCATTTGGGGACAGTAACGGTGGGTGGCCACTAGAGGCCAGCCTTTTTTCTGTTTTGGGGTTTGTTTGGGGAGCTTTTTTTTTTACAAGTACCACATGACAAGTACCTGTTAAATATAGGTCCATTTTTATCCTCTAAGGTTTGACAGCAGTGAATGAACAGGTTGCTAATGTAACCAATGTGAAAATGATTTGAATATTAAACATTAGTTCTGTATGACTTTCCCCAAAGTCTCTTGCGTCCCTCACTTTGGGTATTACTGCTCTAAATGAACAAATCAATCAGTTGAATTGATTCTGGCGAGGGCATAAACAAGGAAGTGACGTTGTTAGTGAAGGCCCGCCTTTATGAGCGGTTTGACAGTTAGGAATTGTCAATTGAGGTTTTTTCACTTACAGGCAATGCAATCACTGGGGACTGCTACGGCATTTGAATAAAGCGGCCAAAAACAAAAACCCATGAGAATACGAAATGCAATTCTATGAATCCTATTTTTATACAAAATATTTTGAAACGCGTTAAGGATTGCCTGAGCATTTTGCACATTGAATGTCCAATTGCAAAATGTATTTTCAAATTACATACTAAGATTGAATACTGAATTTACCAATTGCAACATGAATTGCCATTTGAATTTTTGTACTTATAATCTTACATACCATTTTGCTGGGTCGACATGCTCAGTTTGTGGCCTGGTGCAGTGTGGTGGGCCACTGGCGCTGGGATTGGGCTGTTCTTGGTCAGAACGGCAGGGTCAACTTTCCATTCACTGCGCCAAGCAGCGCATTCTCATCTTAACTTTACAGAGCACCTGTAGCCAGAATGGGGCAGGGTGCTCAAAGTCACATGGTGCGATTAATCAGCGTTCATTTTTAACACGTTATTTTTCTGTGATTAATTGATTTAAATCAAAACGTTAATTCAACATCCTTACTTAATATTTGTAAATAAGCTTCAGGGTGACTGGATAAAGCAAAACTGCTGAACAAGTATATATGACACAAGTCCCTTAAAACAAAAGAAAAAGATCTCTCTGTCTCTATCTTGTATTCACAGCTTCCACTGATGGCGTTCAAGTAATTGAGAAAGGATGTGCAACCAGAAGTCTTTGTTCTGCCTCAGGGTCAGCCTTTCAAGTGGCTGGAGTGGCTGGAGATATGAGCTGCTGTGAGGGGAATCTGTGTAACAGCTCTGCAGACATCACTCTGAGTCTCTTCATGATGCTGGGGGCTCTGCTCTCCTCCTACCTCTTCCTTATGTGACCTCTCTGCACCTTTTCTATCAAGACAAGCAGAACTGTGTACTAAGGCAGGATGGTCTGAATGTAAAGACGATTTTCATCTAACGTATTTTGAACAAACAGAGTGGGGACTAGTTATTATACTGTTAATGCATGATTATTTCAATGATACAGGTTTTAAACAACACTTTAAAAGTATTTGTAAAGGACTATGAAAGGAGAATCTGTGTATTACCATTCTAGTTCTGTATATAGTTAGTTTTTTCTTGTTCTGTTAGCGTGCATAAAATACCTGATTTTGCAAGTCTGTCCCTACTTGTCCCCCGCTACCCCAGACAATTACAAGACATTAGACAGAAGGACTCATCAATAAAACTATCTGATTTCACCACGTGTGTACGTAGATTTATTTCAAACAAACCTTTTACCTCTAAACATTTGGTGAGCAAGTGCACACTGGGAGCATTGCAAAGAATAAAAGTCTGAATAGAGTTGATTGGAGTCTTACATGTAAAGAATTTGCACGTGAACATTCATGTGGAGAAAGAGGAATTTGATTGATCGTTGGACTTTATTATTGCACATGGTAGCAAATGTGTATTGCTGTAAGGTATAGCACCTGTCTTTTGGCAGGATGGGAGGAAAAAAAAAATAATTCAGGACTATTTATTTAATATAAGGTGAGGTAGATTAAGGCAAAGTACAAATGCAGTTCACAGCCCAGCTAGAGTAAACATAAGTGAATGATGTGATACGGATAAGTGAGTTAGAGCAGTTGTCAGAATCTGTGTGTTGCGGTATGAAGCTATTGCACAGACTGGAGGTGCCCGAGTGGCTGCCACGGTACTTGCCTGATGGCAAAAGATCAAACAGACTTTAAGGGATGAGTTTTGTTCTCCACCATGCTGCACACTCTTCCAATGTAGTGTTTGTGGTAAATGTCCTGTAGGGAGGGCAGAGGGCTACCGATGGCCTTCTGAGCTGCTCTCACAATCTGTTACAGCTCCCAAACCAGACAGAGACAGCTCCCAAACCAGACTGATATTTTAAGTCCCTTTCAACGTTTCCCAAGAAAGTGAAGACGCTTTTATGCATTTTTAGCCAGGTAGGAGGTGGTTATTGACCAAATGAGGTCATTTGACATGCCCAGCTACAAACTCAGCCTGAGGGATTACCCAACTGAAAGATAAAAACCACATATGAG
The DNA here is from genome assembly GCA_037974465.1 of Brachypetersius altus. Lineage (NCBI taxonomy): Eukaryota > Metazoa > Chordata > Actinopteri > Characiformes > Alestidae > Brachypetersius > Brachypetersius altus. The sequence goes on along the minus strand of JBBPDB010028313.1, from coordinate 1,036 downwards.
GTTTTCTTTTTCAGACAGGTAGTGATAGGTGAAGTGTAGTTGATATGGCATCTCCAGTGGACCGGTTAGGGCAGGAGGCAAACTGGAGAGTGTTCAAGGTGCCTGGAAGGCTGGCTTTGATACTGTTCATTTTTCCAGAACAGGAACTATTGTGGTGGTTTTGAAGCATGATGGGATGATCATTTGGCTTAGGGAAAAGACGTCAGATCTGTTTTGTGCACTGTCATTCACTTTGTGTTGGATTATCAAAATTAGTAGTTATTCAACATTGTGTAATTCCTCATATAATTGGACAAAAATTAACTATTATAAAGAATAATTATCCCAAGCTTTTCAGTGCCAGTGTTAGGGGATAAAAAGGTCCATTGTGAAAACCAACAGGTCAGGAAAACTTATCAGTTCTTCTTCGGTTATTAAGAAAACAATACATTTCATGCATTATGTTGTACATAATTTAAAAATGTATACTGTAATGTTAATACTTTTGGGGCCAAATGCAAATCTGGGAATTATTTCATTTAAACCTGAAAATAACTGAAGTTTTTTTTTAATTTTGTTTTTGCAGCCTTATTCAAGTTTATTTTATTTTAGCCCAGGGCATTAAGAAGTGTTTATGCGCAATGGCATTGACTTAGTTTTGGACAGGACAAAGAGAACATAAAAGAAGAGAGTGGTAGACATGATACAGATTAAAAGTAAATTAACCAGTACTGCTTCATTTTACAGTACTGAGTCATTCAATTTATATACACTGTGTTTCCTAAGGCCTTTCACTTTATCCTTGTTGCGCTATTAAGTGCAGAATATCAGAAAAGTTTAGTCTGTGTTTAAGCGTTTCCTGAATCATTAAGCTTTTAAAGGTCTGTTCATGCTGTTTAGTGATTTGTCTATTTATAACATTTTTAATTATGTGATTGTAGAATGTAACTAATGACTGTAAAACTTTTCTTGTAACTAATGTTGAATGGCCTAGTGGTTAAGGCATCCGCCCCGTGACCAGAAAGTCCGGGTTCGATCCCCAAGACCGCTAGGCACC
>JBBPDB010028295.1:0-11986 GCA_037974465.1 Brachypetersius altus | reverse complement strand
TCTCCCTGGAGCAACTTGGGGTTAAGGGTCTTGCTCAGGGACCCAGTGGTGGTGTGCTGAAGGTAGGATTCAAACCTCTTGGTCAAGAGGCAAGTATCCTACCACTAGGGCCCCCCCCCCAATTATTTCCCTAGCATTCTCTGTGGTAAAAAGAAAATGCTGAACAAACCCAGTGGACCTTGATTTTTGATCAAGATCACAACAGGTTAAAACTCAAAGTGACTTTAAAAGCAATTTCATTATTAGGGGCGTGAAGGACAGGAGGTTCAGTTACTGAACCTGGCTCATGTTTCAGCAACAATAATGATTTAATCCACATCTGTATTTTACGTTAAACACTAACACTAATAGCGCGGCCCACTTTATTTACATGCTTTTCTTAATGGTTTTAATAACATTCTTTGCCTGGGCTATAATATGTCGCTTTTGTGAGATCTTCATGATTTTGCTCAGACATTTGACCTGACCATATAAAGGGCAAAACATCCATGTGTAGAAGTATTGAACATTAGTACTGGACTCATTAGATCATCTTCAAATCTATTGGGAGCTATGTTACTAATATGCATAATTTTAAATACTATCCTGTTGCACACTGGAAAATAGTTATACTTAGACATCGATAAATATGTCTGACAAGTAAGCTGATCCAGCTGAGACTTGTCCAGCACCAGACATAGCTTTGTAGTGCTGACTGCCTTTGGAACTGAATTTCTTGTGACGTATCTGAGAGTGACGTATGGCTCATTTTAGCATTTGCCTTCCAAATATATCTTGAGAGAGTCGTCTTCACTTTGGAAGAATGATGTTTGTGCTGCATGTTTTGAATAATTCAGGACACCATAAAATGTTTGCAAATATATTGTGTTTACAGAAGTCAGATGTTTAGAGGAACCATTGTTTTCAGTTATATAACACCAGTCGAATCCTGAGCATTTCTGAATCATAGGTCAAATCATTTTTACATTCATAGCGTTGAGCAGACTTTTATACAAAGTGACTTCCACTCACTAACTATAGGGGACTGTCTCCCTGGAGCAATTTGGGTTAAGGGTCTTGCTCAGTAAAGGTAGCATTCGCACCCATGGCCTCCAGGTCCAGAGGCAAATATCCCACCCCCTAGGCCACCGCCACCCCGTTAATATATAAATGATTCCAAACTCTTGAATGATAGTCTGTGTGTATGTGTGTGGGTTTGTGTTTACGTGCGTGTACATGTGTGGTTGCATGTTGCTGCTGTCGGATTGAAACCTTGTATCGCCAAAAGAAAAAAATTCGTAAGCTGAACTGTTGAAACCAAAAAATATATACATTGTATCTCTCAATAGAACACACCGAATTTCATACCCAGACACCTGTTCATCAGTATGCAGCATTTTTCATGGCTCTGGTTCACTTTGATCATAACTGATCAGACCTACAGAACAGGTGTGTGACCCTCAGCTGTGCTGACAGTGATCTCACTGTGTCAGGTCGGGCCTGATCAACTGACTGTTGATTTATGGTGCGGCGCTGCCACACATAGCCCTTCCCTCCCTCCTCGTCTATCTTAGGCTCCCACACAGAGGAGCGCTGCCAGGAGCGCTGCCACAGGCCTGTCCTCTGCACATGATATACGTATGCCTTTAATTAATGCTTCTGTATTTGAGAAATCATTAGAACTTTAGTATTCTGTGCAGGATCCAGTACTCGGTAACAGTGATCATGTGTGTCTGTGCAGGACTGCAGCGGGATTTTTCTGGTGGAGAGCATTTTTACATGGGTGTGAAAAATGTTTGAGTGTAGAAATTGCTACATCTCAGGGAAAAAAAAGATTACCTTTCTTTTTAACAACCAAGCAGAAGAGTCATACTTTTTTCATATCAGATGAATATCGTTCTCCTCTGAGAATAAAAAGCTGAGTCCTCTGTGTCTCCAGCCATATAGGTTAACACTGCGATCACTACGCGCTGATAAATGACTCGGTGGGAGCGTTAAGTGGTTCTGCCTGGGCACGACCTCAGAGCAATGACTTTCTTTGACTCATAGAAAGAGCTGCTCGACTGCAGTGCTATCGGAAGGATTTGCACGTGAACAGTTTCATAAAAGCTGGTTCTTAGTACTTGTGAAATTTCATTCTTGCTACTACCTTGTTTTGCTTTGTATTGATATTGTTGTCAAGTCATGGCTATCAAATAGAGATTCCCCACAAGCTTAGCAGCTTTAACATGACTGGCTTGAGAGAGGAGGAAAAAAAAAGAAGAAAATGGGGTCTGAAGTCCAATCCTCTCATAATTGCATGCTGGCCAAAGGGATTTGGTTGCTAATGCTCGGGGAAAAAAAAAATAATGGAAGAAGGGGGAAAAGCTGTGTGTGCTGACGCATCGCATCTCTAACACACACACAAACACACACACACACACGCGCGCGCACAAACTCTAAGCCGGTGCAGTTTCAGTTATGTGAGTTTGCAGTCTGTATCTCAGGGGAAAACTGACACCAGAAGTCAACACCTCGCTGAAAACATTGCAGATTTACTGGTACCAGGCTTTCTGTGCTTTTCTTTGTACTTATATATTTTAAATAAATGTGTTTAATTTATTTAAATGTATTTATTAGATTCATATTTATTTCACATGACAGGATATTAGCTTGCACAAAACATTGGTAGCAAAATTATGCTTCAGATGTTTCATCATTTGTGCTTCTTTAACTTGGAGACCCATTCGTAGCCGCACTTTGACCAAATCCTGAGCACCCCCTAGTGTCTATCAGCTGTCACAGTTTACCATTAAAAATTTCCTCATTTTAGATGTTCCTCCTCTTAGGACGAGAAATGGGCACTTGGACATTGTCACCACCACATGTTGCTTAAAAAAGTCTACTCCTCTGAGTAGAACTATGATCAGGTCTAATCAGTTTGTGTAATTCTGTGTTAATTTAAACATAACCTGATCTAGTATCTGTATTCCTGGAAGCATGGACTCCAGTATCATATTCTGTAGTGCAGTATCATAATTAACAAATTAAAATAACAAATAAAAAGGCTTATTTATATTCTCTTCTGACCTCCTTTTCTGTGTGCTTGGCATGTGTTTGTGTTTTTGAACCTCTACATTTGCTACTAAAAGTCACTGTTGCTCAAATGAAAGAAGCAGTCTGAGGAGCTGGTTTAAACTGGATGGCCTGAGCAGGGCCTCTTAGTTTGGAGCAGTGTGGAGGAGACAGGTTCCTGATCCCCCACAGAGTTCTGGCTGCCCGATACCCCACTGAGGTATTTCCTCATTGCAGCAAGACAATGCCCTTCTGAGCTCTCTTATATAAGCCAAGACTGGAGAATTACAGCTGTGTGCCCCAGCATGTCTAGTATTTACCAAAGCCTGCCTGCTGTATTAGTATAACGGTTGGGTTTACTAGAGAGTAAATACCTGAAGTTGTGACACTCACAGTGGCGCTTAATAGTTTAACATGGCAAAATTTGGAAAATTTTATCTTTGTGTGTTAACCAAATGTCTTGTTCCTCTATTTTATTGCTGTCAGTTTTTATTAAAAGAAAAATTGACAACACTGTGAAAAATTTGATGGACAACATATATATAAATATATATTAGGGGAGTCGAATTAACACGTTAATTTTGATCAATTCCTTACATAAACAATAGAGCATAAAATAAATTACGGTGATTAATCGCACCACGTGACTTTGAGCCCCCGCCTCGTTCTGGCCGTTCTGTAAAATGAAGAATGTGCTGCTCGGCCCGCTTTCAACTGGTACTTGTTTGGACCTAAACATGAACTGCAGAAACGGTTATAAAATCTAGATTAATTAATCACAGCTTGTAGTGAATTAGACTAAAAATTCATCCGGTGACACCCCTTACACACACATTTCTTAAAATATATTTATTTGTGTGTGTGTGTGTGTGTGTGTGTGTGTGTATTACACAAATACTTATGTGTAGAATTGGGTGAACTAAAACTTCATTCATTGAATTAATTTAATATTTATTCCTCTAGTATCTACTCTGCACTAGTATGCTGCACTTTTCTAAGAATTGTTTTGCCTTTAAATGCCAATTGTGCCCTTTTCTCTTGTAGCTGATCAAGACAAAGCTAATGAACTTCATTGGAGTCCCAGCATTCAAAGGTAAGTCCAGACATCATTCAAATATAATTTTTTCATTTGTTTACATGTATACATACATACATGGATGCACTCATGTTTTGTTTGTTTCTAAAATAATACAGTTTCATTTAATTGTATTTTTCATGTTTTTACACGCTATTGCACCAGTAACTTTCTTTTGTTATTTTTTGCTGAAGACGAGCCAATCAGTATATGCCTGCTCATTCTGAGAAAATGGAGAAGTCGGCAGATGAGTTGGACAGTCCTGTGTCTCCCTTTCTAAACAAAACCAGCAGCTCGGAGTGGAACAGCTCTGACGACCTGGCTGGTCCTTTATCAGAGCAGGAAGACTGTTTCCCTCGTGCTGAAGATACAGCTCCTTTTGTTCTCCGGCAAAACTTCCAGAGACTTCACCCAATATCAGCCCCGCCGTTGCCCCCCAAACCTCACATTCTGAAAATGGAATATAACAGAGATCTGATACAAGTCAATGCCCCGACCAAACCTCGTTCTCCACCACGTAAAGGAGCAGCTCCATTCAAGAGGAGTCCTGAGAATTGGCTGGAGAACTCTATAGAACCAAATATGCTCTTTTCGTCAGACTCCAGTTCTAAATCTGGCTCTTCTGACCAGGAAAGGAATGATTTGTCCACCAGTGAGAGCGAGGAGAAATGCCCCACAATTCCTGTGCCCCGGCCTGATTCCCCCACCTCAGTAATCCCCACCACCTACTTTTCTGTTGATAGCTGCATGACGGACACATACCGGGCTAAGTACCATAAGAAAAAGCCTGCTCTTCATATGACAACAGATTCGAAACCAGGAGACCACACATCATCTGGAGAGAGCGATCATGGGGAAAGGGCATCCCCGGCTCCTTCAGACATACAGATCCCAGCGTTCTCCAGAACCAAGCAGGAAGCAGGTACTGTCTTTACTTTACCTTCCACACTCTTAAGTGGTGCCATAGAAGAAGCACATTTGGTTCTCTGAGACCTTTCAGTGGATTTAAATAATCTTGCTTGAATTTTAGATTCAAAGGGTCTGTACCGACTTTTTTTTTTTTTTTTTTTTTTTTTAGAACCATTGATCCAAAGAATAATTTTAACTCTCAGTAATTAAGAGTTTGTCTTCTATATTGTCATCCTGATTGATGTAAAGCCTTGAGTCTGATGTAAGCATGCATTTTTTTCAGTCCAAACCAACCCTAAACCCATCATAAAATGGAACCCTGTTTCTGTGAAAGGACTGGATGAACATGGCTTCTTATGACACCAAGCATCAAATCCAGTGGACAACATGGTAATGATGTAAAAAAAAAAAAAAAACAACCAACAAAAACAATTCTTCATTCTTTTAGTCACCATTAACTGAATGCTGGCCGCTAACGATGCATGCAGTTTCCTCGGGGTTCAATAAAGTTTTCTGATTCTGCTAACCTATGGGTCCTGCAAGTTTAGGTCAGCGTATTTAAAAAATATGCATGTTGTTGCTGAGTGGGTCAAAAATTATAAATAACAAACTGTAACACTGCAGGTCTGAGAAAGTTGGCGCTTAGAACAGGTTGAGGTGTCATAAAACCCAAACACGCGCATCACTACTGACCACCTTTATCCAGCTGGGGGTGTATATACTGCATAGGGTCTTCAGTACAACTTTAAGAATCCACTGTCTGGTTTAGAAAATGTTATGAGAGGACCACTGAAATGCATGATTTTAATATATTATGTTACATACATATATTACCAGTGTTTAGGTAATGCTGTAGCACTTGGGTCATATGTTGAAAATGAAAGTACATAAATACGTACTTGAGTAATTATCGCATTGTAGTGTCTGCTTCTAGGCACAATTTGTAATTGCTACATATTTCTGTCTTAAATACTCTGTACCCTATACTAGTACCTATACTATTTACCTGTACCCAATAATATTTATACCCTATACTAGTACTCTGTGTCTAGTGTCTAATACATGCATAATTACCGGTAAAATTCAGATTATTTTACTGAAGCTCTGCAGTGAGTACCCAGTAATTTTCAGTAGTTACTATGTACTCTATATCCAAAAATAAACACAATTCTGTACTCATTGCAACTGTAGACACCCAAATAGCTCAATAGCTCTTTTAACCCTCATATACAGAATTTTATAACATATTGTGCTTTTAAACCTCATATACAGAATTTTATAACATATTGTGCTTTTAAACCTCATATACAGAATTTTATAACATATTTTGCTTTTTCTAACAGGTATGGAAAAGTGAAATTTGGAGAAGTAATGCCAAAGAGATTGACTGGTCCCTCAAGGACCGATTCGAATGTCGACTACGCGTGAAATGCATCACATTCACTTTCTGAACAGTTGTAATGCAGTATGAAACCTATTAATGTTGCACATAATGAGCCAAAGGGGAAGATTAAAATGTTAACTTGGGTTCACTCCATTCATATTTTTAGGTCCATGCAGTCTTTGAATAAAGTGAGCTTTTAAGTATATCAGAATGCAGTGAACTAAAACTAGAGCCAAGATTTGGATGATTGGCTGCATTTTGCTCTTCTGTGCTCATCCCTTTGCTTTGCGTGTATTTGTGTGTGTCTTTTGCTATGTATGGTAGATTTCTGTGGAGTAGACAAGGACTTTAGGGGTTATAGTTTTACATTGTTTATTGATCGATTTAAAAAAAAAAAAGGCAAAGCAAGTACTGAATCATGGCCTTTCTTCTTGAATCATTTTCATATTTTCATATTGGACATACATCATTTTTATTTCAAAATAGATGACTCAAATAAGCTTTACAGATGTTAAGTCAAAATACAGTAATCCGGTTTAAGATGCATGTCAGTCTGGTGTTAATTTCAAGAGAAATATTGTTGGTGTCATATCTGAAAACCTATGGGTACAATTTAAAGGTAGAAGAGGGAATCAGTGCAGACATGCCGACAGAGATCTAGGATGGCAACAAACAAAACGATTAAAAATAAATTGTACACCATGGTCTAAAATGTTTCACCTCTTTGTGTTTTGACACAGTGGTCTCATAAAATTAGCAAATTCACAAATTCTGAACAAAGTTCATGTCCCATCAGTAGATTGTCGCAGCTCTGTTTTCCAACGTATGGAATATTGTGAAATGATGCAGATTCACATTTGACAATGTTGTCTCAGATTGGTTAAGGAGAGTTGCTTGTATGTGTTACTTGTTTAATTTGCTACTAAATGTATGGGTACGTTGGTTTTTTTTTTTTTTGTGAGCTATTTTGTTTCATAAACTTGGATATGATGTACATTTTTCGTATTTTATTTTTGTTAATTATGACTACTTTTTGTACATTACTAGGCAGACACTACTTAACTGTGCCTTATTTTTTATGTAAAGAGAACTGAAATCCTGAATATAGCTGATTTATTTGTAATGAAATGTTTTATATATCATTTAATTTCTATTGATTAACAGCTGTTTAATAAAAATGTCTTATTTGATCATGGTCAAGTGTTCTTTTGGTAACTTAATTAGGGCTAACTGAAAAAATAATAGTTGCCAGTCACAGATGACTGGAAATCTAAAGATTATACAGTAATAAAGTTCACTTTTTTGCTTTTGTTCTAATTGTATTTATTTAGTTTTCCTAATATCAGGGAGACTTTTTATTAGCAATACAAAATGTACTGTGCTAGTGTTCGCCAACAGGCAAATTAAGCCGACAGGCCTGAAGTCAGGAACAATATGAATAAACAAAAAGTTACAGACAAGCTGACATGTTTTCCAATGCAATTTCAGTAGTGGGAATAAATGAGTACTGATAATTATTTGGTTGTCATTGCAAAGAAATTAAGTATGCTAAAGGCATCCATGAATCAAGCCTAATGAGCATTTAAATCACATACTAACATACTTGCAGTACACATACAAAGGTAAAATAAATATACAAGAAAGTATGAAACTACATTTACAATATGAAACACTTCAAATATTAGTTTTGATTACAGAGTCCTTTTCAGTTTGTCATAATGCACAAGTATGAGAACACTTTGAGCTGGTCCAGTACTGTGTTTCCTTATTAACGTTTTAACCATTATTTACCATTTACATTAGAGCCCAGAATGCCCAAATGTAAGCGCCAGTTCAGTCTGAGATTGCGCAGATTGAGAAGCAGTCAGTATTTGATAGATGTTAGCAGTATCTCATGTTTTTACATAGCACACGTAGCGATGTCCCCGTCCTGTTTTGCAGTCCCGTATTTGCCATTTTGTCTTCTTCCAGACCAAAACGCACTTCTTTCCTTTCTTCCTGGTTCGGGGGGGACTCTGCCTCCAGTTGGTGTAAGTGAGAGGCTCCCCACCCACCCATTCCCAGCGGCCTTTGCTCTCCCGGTCATTCAGGCCTGCAGGAGAATCCAACTTAGCATTAGCATTAGATTCTTTACAAACAACATCTGAGTGAATAAGGACAATGTACCTATCCAGAAGGGCTTCCTTTCACCAAAGTCCCAGAGCCAGTCCATATCACCCTTTGACTGGACACTAACTAGGTTGCCTTGGAAGCTAAAACAAAAAAAATACATAGATGTGACAAAGTAAGGCATGGTTGGTAACCATTCATCACAGCCATTTGATAATCCAGTGTGTTAGTTTGTGCTTGATCTTACTTCTCTCGACATGCCCTGGCAGCTTCACTCCATGTGGCTTTGCGCTCTGAGCTCAGTAGATAGCAGTGGTGGTTATGGTATTTCCATCCCCGTGGACACTTCTGGGCATTCACTGCCTGAATGAGGAGAGAGAAGAAACTATGCTGTCATCTACAGTTCTAGCTAATGCTAGAAAAACATGGACCGGAACTATAAAGAAAGTGCGTTTGTTTTTTACCCATTTTTGCTAGCTTGTGGGCTAAATTTTTGATGTACCCAATCGTGACTGAGATGAGTGTGCTTTTTAAATGAAAGATCTTTCAGACTCTGATAAAGAATAAAACATTTTTATTGTCTTTCTGTGTAGCCCAGAACCAAAGACTCATGGACCGATACCGGTCCACGGACCTCTGAGTTAATGCTTCGTTTGTCAGCAACGTGATGAGTGATGGTAGAGGGCCATCACGCCCACGTCGTCATTAACGACAGAACCAGCACAGACAGTTGAGTTCCATACCTGTGAGACGTGATGGAGTGAATTTGATTGAATATAAGCAGCTCAGTGCAAAGGTGGAAAGTTTCAAAAAGCAAGCTCTTGAAGCATCTACTCCTACTAAAATAAAAAAAACTTGTAAAACTATTTCTCTTGTTATAGGCTTTCAAACAGCATTGTTTTAAGTATAACTGACTGATAGTGACCTCTTTTAAATGCTGTTTACCGCTTCTGACTTTCTTAAAAAGAAGTACACCTGCAGCAAATGTATTTTACATGGAAGTAAAGAGAGAATCCGTTTTCAAGGATATAAGGAGCAATGTAACTATATTACATTTAAATATTATTAGTAACGTTTAATGCATTTATATTTTAAGTGACAACCTCAACACTTGTAACAAATGTTCCATAATGAGACACCTTTGTTACCTCATCAGTAGCAGCCCATGGTTTCCAGGAGACTCCATTGCATTGGAGGAGCTGGCCTAAGCTCTCATTATAATGAAGAAAGCCTCTCAGCTCTGGAGTGCAAGGTTTAGAGACAAGTCTAGAACTCGTCTGAGGACATAACCAAACAGAAATAAAACTTTGTCATTAAAAAGTAGGTCCATTTGTACATCAGCTTCCAAGTTACACTTCATTATTTCACAACATTCAGTTCCAACCTGAGCAGCTGCAGAGCCTCTTTGCTTATTGGGAGGCGATGCTCGAAGCTGGCTTGTGATTTTGACTGGGAGTGGACGCTGCTGTCCTCTGCTGGTCACTTGAACTTGAGCTTTCCTTCCAGTGGAAACAGTATCATCCTCTACTGTCAGGGACATTAATCCATGATACTGCAAAGAAATGGTTGTGAAACTCTATTAGACATTCATTATTCATGGCAGAGGTTTAACTGCACTTTTTATGATGCTCCAGAACACAGATTCCTGAGTAACAGCAGACACTGCACTCTGAATCTTTGCTGAATGCAGGTCAGTTGTGTGTGAGTCTATGATCTGAAGGTTCATCTTACTGTGTAAACAACGTCGGATCCACTACGAACGGCTGAAGACGGCCGAACCTGTTAGTAAAAGCCATCACACAAAACCACGCCATGACCGAGATGAGTAGGAAAGTGATGAGTCATCTTGTTGATGTAAATTTTAGGCAATTACTTACTTTCTTTCCATTTCCTTTGGTTCTCAGTCTTTTCTTAGAGATAGATGGTATGATTTGAGGCAAGTCATCACCTCTTGCATTGACTGAACCATCTCTCTGAGTGATAGGAAAAGTCTCCACCTGGATGGATCCATGTTTGGGGTAGGGCCCTAAAGGTACCTCTCCACCTTGAAGACTTGTTCCCCCTGTGGGCAGCTTCTCCTCACACTTCCCTGTGGAGGCAGGGAAGAAATAATTACTGCAGTGAATTTTTTTAGTCTGTGTAAAATTTTGTCACCATCATAAAAAATGTTTTATCTTAAGTCCAAACTACAATATACATTAATGTGAAAAAATATGGAAGGAGGGTCATTCTGGGCCATTTCTATTGATTCATTTACGATGAAACAATCAAATAATGTAATGAGTGCTTGGTGTGAAAACAACAAAACACAAGTGACCACAATTTATTTTAAACTACAGTCTGTATAGAAGGCTGACCGTTTCTGGTGTCCATTATTGTAACAATGGCTTTGGTGTTTCTTCCGAGTATAGCAGCAACAGGAGAGTCCAGGTTCACCTCAAAACTTTCCTCTGCCTCCTCCAGAGAATCCCGTAACAGCTCCACCTTCCACACTCGACTGGCCATGCCTGGAGACACACAGACACAGAGAGGCAGCATTTGGCCTGGCGTTTAGCTTCTAGGGCTGGACAATATATCTGTTAAACCTAAATGTGAAAATGGATGTTAAAACACTGAAATATGCAGAAGACTGCAATATGTAAATGAACACTCCCAATAAATCAATTTTATGTTTTATTATGAGAGCTAATCCTGAAAGAAATGAGTTTCTGTAAAAGTACATTTTGGTGAAACTAACTGCAGCTTTACTTTTCTCTGTAACTATGCTTTTAAGTAGAATTCAATTACATTATAGTACTTAGAGCTGGTGTATGCATTTAAACCCTAACCCTAACCAAACAATTAGAGAATACCAGTGCACAAAAGAGCAATGTAGTCTCCACCATGCCCAGATTTTTTCCATTTGTTGTCAAAAGAAAGCATTTTTAGGGGCTGCCAAATGAGCCAAAAATTAATTAACTAGGCAATAGCAAACAATGCTTAGATTTCCAAAGTCTTCAAACAAATCTAATTTTAGACATCGAGTATTTAACGCAACAACCTTTACTTCACAAGTAGGTTTGTCGGTAAGAGTACCGTGCAAAAGCTTTAACTTTGTAAAGTAAAAAGCCTGGTCCACTGACCAATAATCCACTAGTGCCACACTGATGTCTCTGTGCTGAACTGGGGTCAGTTGTTTGGGTTTACTAACCAGCTCTAACCAGGTCAAAAGAGAATTAATCCATAGTTTTTATTGCACTTACACTATGAGCACTGCCTTAACACTTTGAAATGTATTTGCACTGAGTAGACAGTAACGCACTTTTAGAAGGTATTCTAGATAAGAGTGTCTGTGGATGTTGTAAATGTATATAACCATTAAATTGTCAACTGAGGATTAAATAAGCATTAAAAAAGCAAAATATCAGTACAGTACTGCTACACTTACTTAATTAGGGGTTTTCAGTACTCCTTCCACACCGTTCTTTGTATATATA